>OZ026524.1:30477163-30747163 GCA_964019695.1 Loripinus fragilis
ATGTTAAGGTTTAGACATTGGTGATTGAATTTTACTAGTTTTGAACACAGAACTTGCCTTAACGGCTTATAAAGGCTGGAATTAAGTAGAAAATGCTCTTCATCCTCTACTTTTCCTGAATTACATGCATTACAAATTCGCTCATGCTTAGGAATGTTCAAGTATCTACCACCTTCTGTTGCAACTTTGTGAGCACTAATACGTAATTTACTAAGCATGGCTCTTTCATTTTTGTTTTTTCAAAATATCTACATAATTAGGACAGATGCCTGCTCTATACTATTTCATTAAAATATTTAGTTTCTTTGAATTTTTGAGTCTCATATTTTGCTCTTGCAGCTGTATATCATTGATACGTTGCTTAATGTATAGTTTCTTGAGCAAATAAGAATTTGAGGTGTAAAAGAGATATGAAAAACCTAGGGTGTTAAATATACTACCCATTTGAATAAACCAACTGTTGTGAGACCTGGTTACGTCGACTATCTTAGAGACTAGACTGTTGGAGGATGACCATAAATGTTGCCAGTAGGCCAAATTTAAAATCTTGCCCCTAAGGGACAGTCTATTTAATTCTGTGCGACATGCATCATTTGAAGTTTTACTATGAATTCCAAAAATTTCTTTATAAATTTTAAATGTAGATATTCATAAGGGGTTGTGTTTTTCTCTGCACAAGTTAAACCCCATAATTCACTACAATATAACATCACAGGAGTAACTAAATTATCAAACAATTGCTCTAAAAGACTACTTAGATTGTCAAGTCTAATAGTATTCTTGATCTTGAACAGTGCCTTTTTATCCTTTTCCATCAATAGCTTGCTAGTGTGGGTCGAAGACCCATTATGTTTGAATGTGACCCCTAGATAACAGTATGAGTTAAATGTTTCAAGCGTACAATTTGCACACTTAAATGTATTCAAAAATTGTTTTCTGTTTAAATTGAAGACTACTACTTTGGATTTATCCGTATTCATATGTAGCTTCCAGGATGTACAGTAATCGTCAAATATCTCAAGAAAGGTCTTTAATGCGTCTTTACTGTTAGCTAATAATACAATATCGTCTGCATAGAGCAGTGAATTAATTGAAAGTCCATTGATTGAAATAGCTCCTGAAGGAAATGGGTTTAATTTTTTTTTACTAGATCATCAATGTATAAATTATTGGACTCAGAACGTCTCCCTGTTTTACACCACATGAAGATAGAAATTGTTTACTTAATCCATTGGCAAATTTAACTTTATAGCTATTATTAGTGTACATGGAGCGGATAATATTATAAGTTTTTTTTTTCCATTTATACCATTCAGAAGCATTTTGTAGAATAAACCATCCCGCCAAATAGTGTCAAAGGCTTTAGGCAAATCAATAAATGCTGCAAATACCTTTTTCTTTCTTGGACTTTTGAAAATCAATATTTGATTTTAATTTAAGAATATGATCAGACGTTCTTGAATTCCGCTTAAAGCCAATCTGATTTTTACTTATTAAGTTTCTTGAGTCAATATACTTCAAGAGTCGAGCATTAATAACTTTATTAAACAGTTTTCCAAGACATGATGTTAAAGAGATTCCTCTGTAGTTTGCAGGGTCATTTTGCTTCCTTTTTTATGGATTAATACTATATAACTTTCATTCCAGCATGATGGGTAGTTACCATCAATAAAATATGATTAAATAGCTTTCTAATGCATTAATGAAAACAAAAGAACCTTGTTTTAACATTTCATTAGTAATATCGTCCCCAGATGCACTTTTGTCATTTTTAAGACCTTTGGTGGCTTTCATAATCTCAGTTGTATCAATTTCCTTATTCAAGTCAGAATCTGTTGTGCTTGATTCAATATTTTGGGTCTCCAAAGCGTGCAAATCTGATATGACCTTATATATAGCCTGAAAACCATTATTATTTGTTTCATTTGTGTTCATTTTTTTTTAAATCTATAAACTTGGATTCTTGTATATTTTCTCCAACAGATTTTGCAGAAGAGGTGCTCATTTTATTGATTAAATTCCAAAATATTTATGGATTTGAATCCATGTTATTTTTTATATCATGTAAAACTGACTCTTTGCACTGTTTTGCTTGATATTGACACAGCCTTCTGAACCTTGATTTATACTTATAGAAGGCATGCCTATAGGACCCATTAGATGGATTTTTTTCTTACAAGTTTTTCATATTTTTTTCAGGGTATTTCTTAGGTCTTTGCACGACTGATTGAACCATGGTTTGTTATTTTTTCTCTTAGCCTTTATGTTTAAAGCGTTCTTAACATATTTGGTTAAAGATCTTGCAATATCTAATATGATCTTATTAAACGCAGCAACTGAAGTATATAGGTCACTAAACTTTGGGTTTTCAAAATCTTGAAATTTTCTACGAACATCAGGATGATTTATATTTTGGGAATATGCGTCGATTGAATCTGCATTCCATAAGAATTGTTCTGGTAAAGAGTCAAGCTTTATTTTTTCTGTCATAATAGAACACACAATTGGACAGTGGTCTGACAATGCTGAAAAATCATGAACTTTAAACTGTATTACACACTTTAATAAACTATCGGATACTAATGTATAATCTACAACACTACATCAAATATAACGTATACTGGTAAAATTTCCCAGTAGATCTCAAATCATTCTACCATTAACTATCCTGAGGCTTGTTCCCGGATAAAGACTAAGTAAGGACTTGCCACTATTATTTAAACGTTTTGAATATAAGTTTTATATAAGAAACATAATGACTGTCTGCATAATTAGCAAAGGGACTATCATCAGACATGATAAAGTCTGGTTCTGTGCCTGTGTAAGCATGAAAGTCACCCTGTAAAATAGTATTTCAATATCTTGCAAAAGCTGGGATTATACAGATTCAATGTCTGGTACCTTACCACTAGTATGCTCAGGGGAGATGTAAATGGATGCGAGGTAAATATCCGCTTTAGCTTAAATGTGAATGATCTAATTTTGTCCATGCAATGTCAGTTTGTTTGTTTTTTAATGGCTTGACACCTTTTGCTATGCCCATGTTTAATGTAGATAGAGATTCCACTGGAATTACGCCTTGCTTTTTGTCTCGCTTCCTTGAATTTCTATGAATAAGATCAAATCCTGGTAAACTGAGATCCTGACTACTATCACTCCATGTTTCCACAAAACTTATAACATGTAAATTGGATATAAAAGCATTAAAATATGAATCCTTTATCTTGTCACGATTTAATCCTTCAATGTTTCACATTCCATATTTCAAACTTGAAGAGGAAAGTGAAGAGTTTCTTGGCATGATATTATAAAGTGTTGATATTGGGAAGATGTAAATTACTTTTTACAGGAAATTTCTTTTTTCCGAGATTCTCTTTAATCATCCACTGGTGACAATTTCAAACAGTTTGGACCCAGGTCAGGGCATAAAAGATGTTAATCCTGATTAGGGTCCAAACTCTTTGATACACCAGCCTTGAGTAAAAATAGTAAGTGAGTATGATCAGGAAATACCACAATCACAAACCGCAGACAACCCCATGGCACCGCGAGGAAGAGCCTCTCAACCACCACGAGACACCAGGAAGACAAATCAAGCAAATCAACCAGCTCTCTCTTCCCCATCAAGATGATTGCAATACTAGAATGGACATAAAGTAACTTACAACAAAACATAGAACAATTACAGACTCCCACAATGGGAGTAATAATAAACAAAAAAGTCAACAACAACAGAATCACAGAACTTAGAACAGACAGCAGCCTTAGCCACCGGGGGGGGGGGCTTAAATGCATTTTACTGGTACCAAATCTTTGCCCTAGATTCTGCTGTTGTTGAAGTACAAGAAAGGTTCAGCTCGCATGGGGGCCTTCTAACTAATGCAATGTATCATCATGGAGAAACACTCTAATCAAATTAATACACCATGATGAAACAAAGAAAAAGGCTTATGACTCACAGATAGTCAGAGCTAAAGAAAACCTCAAGTTGAGCCACGTTGGGTCCAGCTACAGATAAGCATCAGGCACCAACCCACCGATTAAAGCTTTACGTCAGAGCCGTCATAGAGTCTGAGGCCTGACCCACCATCGTGCAATTAAAGAGGAAACCATAGCTATAAACAGTGATTTGGTTTAAAACCAGGCATGCAGACTGTCGCATGATATCCAAGTTATATCCAAACCTTATATAACGTTTTACAATCTTTTTGAATTGATCACTAAAATTAGATTTTCCAACAATTCGTTTGAATTTACAAACTAAATCACCATAAAATATAGGTTCTGATATGCCTTGTTGCAAAAAAGTTTTTAAAGTTTGCATGTTTATAACTCATTATATCAAAACTATTTAAACAAACAAACAAAACAGTTCAGGGGGAACAAGAGAGCTTTAATACATAACCTAACTACAGCTCCAACTACAAGCAGCGCGCTTACATAATAATTATAAACACATGTATATGTAAAAATACATGTCGTTACATAACAACGTTATGCAATGACATAAACAACACCCTGAGTGAATATGCAGCCTGTACAATCTTTTGATGAACAATGTAGATTGAAAGGAATTAGATGAACTAGTTGGCATACCAACTGCAAAAATATATGCCTTATGGCCAAAAATAGAAGTTAAGAAAAAAAAATAAACAGCATATCAATTAGGGTGGGAAATTTAGGGTGGGAATTAAAATTCGTCCATCGCGCACGCAGCAAACAAAGCAACTGAAGGCGCCAAAGCAGAATATCTGATGTCCCATTACCCTCCTGAACTGATAAGCCCAAAGGTGAAACAGCGTTCAAGAAAACAAGACGCCATCATGGTCATGTGTCTAAATGAAATTAATTTTTAATTCTATTTAAACAAACAACCAACACAGTTCAGGAAATGAATGTTGTGTTTGTTTGATTTGATTCTTTACGTCCCATCAACAATCTTTCCGTTAAACAGGGACTGGTCTCCCTGGGTTGAACTAGTACTAAGCTAGGATAAATGTGTCTTACTAAAGGACTACAACGCAGTGACGCCAGTGAGGCTCGAACCCGCGGCCCTTCGGTCTCGAGTCAAGCACTCTACCACTGAGCCACTGCGCTCCCTATTAAGAATAAGGCTTAGGAAGCAAAAATAGTAAGTGAGTATGATCAGGAAATACCACAATCATAAACTGCAGACAACCCCGTGGCATCGCGAGGAAGAGCCGCTCAACCATCACGAGACACCAGGAAGACAAATTAAGCAAAGCAATCGGCTCTCTCTTCCCCATCAAGATGATTGCAATACTAAAATGGATATAAAGTAACGTACAACAAAACATAGAACAATTACAGACTCCCACAATGGGAGTAACAATAAACAAAAAGTCAACAACAACAGAACCACCGCCTTAGAACGGACAGCAGCCTAAGCCACCGGGGGGCTTAAATGCATTTTACTGGTACCAAATCTTCGCCCTAGATTCTGCTGTTGTTGAAGTACAAGAAATGTTCAGCTCGCATGGAGGCCATCTAACTAATGCAATGTATCATCATGGAAAACACTCTAATCAAATTAATACTCCATGATGAAACAAAGAAAAGGGCTCATGACTCACAGATAGTCAGAGCTAAAGAAAACCTCAAGTTGAGCCACGGTGGGTCCAGCTACAGATAAGCATCAGGCACCAACCCACCGATTAAAGCTTTACGTCAGAGTCGTCATAGAGTCTGAGGCCTGACCCACCGTCGTGCAATTAAAGAGGAAACCATAGCTATAAACCGTGATTGGGTTTAAAACTAGGCATGCAGACCCTGACTTACTTCACCTTTGAGGTGGTACCTGTCTCTAAATTTCCATGTCCTAAATCTATAGTTTTGTATATTTCTATGATCTGTCAACTAGATTTAATCAAAAATACCATAGGCATTATATCAATACCACGAAAACAATTGGAAAGATTATAATTAACGTTTTCTGAAGAAGTGATTATAAAATTTCAATATTTTTTTCAAAAATTTACAAAACATTCAACCTTCAGTTCCAAAGATAGATATGTTCTAGTCTTTGTCAAGATATCATATTATACTCAGAAGAAAAAGTTTAGTCAGTACAGACACTGTGTGCAATAATTTTGTAAGACAGTCTTAATATTGACAAAAACCTTACTCAAAATAAAATTCATGTAATTTCTTACTAATGTGAACATTTTCAACAAAACATTCTGAAAATATACCCATTTTCTTCATCAAAAATACACAAAGTGGTCAATATAAAAATTCAAATTTCCTAACTCAAAAATCAGTCAAACGCCCCTTAGACGATTTCTGGCAGTACAGAGGGAAATTCTCGTATCTGTTGCATGTCTAAGGAATTTAAGAATTTTCCAAACGGCCATGAAGCGATTACGTCATGTTGACGTCACTATGACCCTTACTTCAAATGGCGTCGTTATCCGTGGTCTCCCCAACGGTGGTTTGACATTTTTACTGCCAGGCCGTTGAAAACGTGTTCGCAGACGATAAACTGTTTGTTCACTGCATCCAAAACGGCGTGTTACGTCAGCAACACGTGTACCTGTTTCAAGACGCCAAAATGCGGTATTTCTGTAATTTGTTGATAGCCTGGACGGCGATTTAAGCTTGCTAGCACTGAATTTTCTCCGGATTATTGCAATAGGAACAACTCTCTTTCAATATCTAACAGTATATGAGAAAATAACCCTGCCGGTTTACCGCAGCACGTGCACATCGTGCATTTTGAAAATTGCTTGATACAGTCTAATAGAGGCATTATTTGTCACGCAAAAAACAGGTACATGTAAAGTTACGATAATACAACTCATGTAAAAAATTTGACAATGATATATGCAATATTGTTAATTTTATGAGAAAACATAAATACTGACTAAACTTTTTCTTCTGAGTATATTACAAAAACACGCCATATATATCCTGCTGATCTGAGCCAAATTTCATGAAAATCCAAAACCGGTAACTTTGTCATTTCCTACCTCTTATGGGTATATGTCAGTTTTAGCAAAATTAATTATTCAGGTGAAATGAATCAATAACACAACAGAAGGTGGTTGTTTTTAAATCTACTTCCACTTTTCTTAAAGAAAGACATGTTTAGACAATTTCAAATGATTCAATGGCCAGAAATGCCGACGGTCATGACCCTATGTCATGGCACTATTGAGCCAAGACAATGTGTATCACTTCCTCAAGTCCTGCATGATATTGTTTAAGAAACATAATATCCTAACAATAATTATGTGAAAACAAGAAGACCAAATATTTCCTTTACATCCCAACTGAACTAGAGTAACCACATTTTGATGCCGTGACCAGGATAAGGTTAGCCTGGGTCCAGTCGTCAATATTTTGGCAATATTTTCTAATGCTACATGTAATATTCTAAAAAAAAATAAGAGAATAAAAATATATCACATCAAAGGTATCGGTTGTCCCTTATTGATTTCGATTAATATTGACGCCTGGGGACATCGGTGGTATTTTCCTTTGATAATCCGATCAGCCGATTAATCGTATTATAGCCTGCTGCTTAGGTGTGACGTAATAAAGATGATAACGAGACACCGATCCGATTATCAATCAGCTGATCATGGAAACTCCGCGAAAAAAAACGTGAATAAAGATGGAATTTGTTTACTTGGTTTGAGACCGATTGATCCAAAACAAAGGACGCAGAGATGAAACTGAAGTGTCAAAAATATAGCGAAAATTCAAAGGAGATGACGTTTTTCTCGTGTTTAGCTCGACGTATCTCGAAGCTATATACACAATGTGTATTTTCGTTCGAGCCCGTAATTAAATGCGTGTCTCGCAAAGGCAAAAAACAACTACTTAACAAATACACCAAAGTCAGAAAACGCGGTTTCAATTTAAATCATCGTCCACAAAGTGCATTTGATGATAGGACAGAGTAGTAATGTTTGCCGTTCTATCTATCTTTTCACTGGGATTCCTGTTACTATTTATAGCACAATAGAGTTATCCGATAGCGTTATCCTTCTTGGCATTACCCCACAAAATTGAGGAAAAATCCAGGTGGCGCTGTCGATTGATATCGAAGTTCCCCAGGCTGTCATTTTTGACCAAGGAACGGAAAAATAAAAAAGAAGAAAAAATGATCAGACTGGAACCCAGGCTAGGATAAGGTATAACAGAGTCTAATCAAAGGTATCATAGAACAGTGTTCTACATGAATAGGTGAGGTCCAGAAACGAAACTGTATGCCTGGAATATACAGCCAGCTAAAGTATAAATTTTGCTATTTGATGGAAATCAGCATCAGTTTTACAAAACAGAATGAACAGAGAAGATTTAAGCATTAAATTAGGTTTGACAGGGGGTTATTCTTGTGAGCCAGGTTTATTAATGAGGCTTACAATTATAAAATCATAGATATAAGGTTATTCTCCTGTATGAACTAACTTGTCATAAGGGTTCTCTTCTGTATGAATTAAAATTCTTAATAGTGTTACATATCAAGTGTAACATTGGTTAGATGTAGTTTTAACGTTAGAAACTAGATGTGGTAAGTACAGGTGTCACCATATTGTATCATTTTGGGTAATATTATTGTGTATGCACTTCCTTAAATAATAATCGGGGCACTTAATATTGCAGAATATTGTTTTTTTTTTCTTTTTCCAATCCATAATAGGGAAAACATTGAACATATCAACTTATACCAATAAACGTACTAGCATGGTGATTCAAACTAAGCAAGTATTCAAGTATAGTTTTCACTGAACACAATTATTGTATTTTTTACATTTCGATGAATTAGGCCCTTGTGTTTACATCAAGTTGAAAAAAATATGTTACCGGTCCTTGAATTTCATGAAATTTGGTCTACATATTCTTAACATATATCGATAGTTTATAATGGAAATGGTATCTTGACAAAGACCGCAACGTGTAAAAAAAATCAATTCCAAATTTGACTGAATACAAAATATAAAGTTGAAAATTGGGGTACCATGTCATAAAAATGAATGCCCACCCACTATCCTAATACATACAAAGCCATTTATAGTATCAACGAAATTATCAATGATATGGTTATTTAATTAAACATTTCTGCACCCGTAACATGATATGTCAATTACTTTAGAAATGATTATAACTGGGTACCCTAAGGTATTGTAGTGATGCCATACATGACGTCATAAATTAGCAATGGGATTGCATAAAAACTCAAATGCACCATAAATATAAAAGTCATATCCTAGACAAATAATAAACATAATATTATCAAATTCCAAGCGTGGGCAGACTCCCATGTTCATTTCCCATACCATGTAAGAGCCCCTTTTTAAGTTTCACCCATATTAATCCTCTCTCAAGTAACATTTACTTTCATTAAAACTCAAAATATACGTTTTCCTACAAACCCTTAGGTAAACTGATGATTTGAACACGCTATGATGTGGGACCATATGTGAAGTTTCTCAACAAAAAAAAGTGATTTATGGCGAATATTGAAGAAAACTGAGACTGCCGTTTACTAATAAAGAAATATAATGTTTTTAACGTCGAAAGTATAATCCGTTTCTTGTTTACGGTCGTGAGTTGGTTCCCGGTACCGTAAGTTTAACAGGTGACAGGGCCCAGGGCGACGGCAGTAAACATGATTCGCACTATAATACATTTGACGCTATTTGCATCCCCAGATCCAAAAAATATTGTCAGAGGGGTTCCAACTCTGAAAACAGTTTTTAGGCTCCAAACACCACTAACAAAAGCCATCATCAGCCCAACAGCGAAACTTCAATTAAATGGCATTTCGCTGGCGGGCGGATGGTGGCCTAACGTTGAAGCTGGCTTGGTAGCTTTGTGATTTTTCATGGAATCCAGTCCAAGATTGCTATTAAACACTATAGCTTTGTGATTTTCCAGGAAGGGGGCGTCCGGATCCCCCTGCCCACCCCAGCCCCCTCTGGATCCGCGCATGCTTTGCAATAATAAAATTCTTGCGAAAAAATCTGAAATTTACAGTACCAAATATCGATATCAAAGGTATTTTTCTTTCCAGAACAGAAAAATAATTTGAGCCGCGACATGAGATTTCCAACAATGTGGTATGTGCGACCAGCAAAGCCTTAGATCAGCCTGCGCATACGCGCAGTCTGATCAGAGCCTTTGCAGGTCACTGGGATATTCTGTAAATAAAAGCTACTGACCGAATTGCATTTAGAGTTCTAAGCTTAAAAAGAGGCTACACAGGCTCGCCTGAGACTGTTACATTTTCACACTGGTAAATGTATACGTCGATTTGGTGGTATTTACGCGTATTGCCGGTACTTCATAGACCGGAAGTGGTAGATATTGCTGTTAATACTATATAGAAAAAGCATGCCATATGCCTAAAGACTATAGAATTAGATCATTTTTAAGTATTCAGTATGTGCATGGTGATTTCTGAAGCATTTAGGAATAGATTCGAGTACCGATCATCCAGATCGGTACTCGAATCTATTCCTAAATGCTTACATAAATCGCCATGTGCATGCCTAATACTTAAAAATGATCTAATTCTATAGTCCTTCAGGCATATGGCATGTTTTTCTATATAGTATTAACAGCAATATCTACCACTTCCGGTCTATGAAGTACCGGCAATACGCGTAAATACCACCAAATCGACGTATACATTTACCAGTGTGATTTTTGGAAATCACATGTCGCGGCTCATTTCGCATTGTCTATCTTCGAATTACTCGATGAGCAAAGTTTTGAAGGAAAGATAAAATGTGGTTTATCATATTTTGATTAGCGTTTCGGAGAAAGTATATCATTTTCAAAGTCAAAACACTCCTCGTAGGACTTAACGCGAGTATTAAAAAGTATCCAAATAGAACTATGGCCCGACTTAACCCGTCAGTTTTGGTTCTTGATCACCTAAATAATCGATAAGTCAATTGTCCCCCTTACACCGTGGCGACTATGTTGCGAAATCGATTGTATCGGAGTCCAGGTATCGATGGTATTCGTCTCGCGTTGGTGATAATTGAAGCGTTTACCCCCAGTGTTTTATGATCGTTATAAAAACAAGATTAAGAAAATTTACACCTCTGTATAAAAACAAGATTGAGAAAATTTACACCTCTGTTAACGGCAGCAATTATAATTAGGAATATCGTTTGGAGTGATCACGCAGCAGAACGTTCTTTAATTTGAATGTTCTTTTTATATCAGAACAATAAGGCATATCTCTATGATGTGAGAAGCATTAATGTATTCCAAAATGTTACATTTTTTCATGTTTACCCTAATCAGTAATGTTGATGCAAAGCCTGATCTGAGTCTTCTCTCGGTAAAGAATCATAGGTCTAGACTCGAGCCAATATACCTAATATCTCTATTTACTTTCGCGGTCTAGATTATACGATAAAATAAATCCAGCAGAATATTGTGAATATTTTCTTATCACCATTTTAACATTCACTTTTGGCGCTCAAAAGAACCGTCTCATTGAGACAGTTATTCGAGTACATGTGCCCACATCATTTGCAGTTACCTATATAAGAATACGTCACTGGGCTGAGGTAAAGGACATTGAGTTTGACAAAAAGGTCTGATCAGCGTATTTGCTTCAAGTTTAAAAAAAAATACATATAATACAGAAATATAATGCACACAGAAAAATCGCATATCCCCTTATGAGCGTCTCAAAATCCTTTGTCACCTGAGTCACACCGGATAGGTGACAATCGAAACGACCTTAACAATCGACGAACGCGGATCAAAAATCGCTAGAAACAGTGTTTTCGATTGCCATTTGTCACCAGTCGGGTGACAAATAGCAATCAAAAACTCTGTTTCTAACTATTCTGATCTACGTTCGCCGATCATATTTACGTTTGCGAATGTAGCCTTTCCGGTGTGAGAATGAAGTACGAATATTCTGCCCGATGAAGTCTTCAAATTAATTTCTTTTGTAATAAAAAGGTGTTAATAATAATAATAATAATAATAATAATAATAATAATTGCTATACTTAAATAATACAAAAATGAAAAAAAAATGAAGCAGCTTGCAATATAATGATTTTTATTTCGGCGATTTGTCATGGTCAGTGGTATTTTACTTCTTACATTTTACAAAAAATAATATAAATTTTCACAATCATGTCCCCCAATCAGCTGAGTTTTCCCTTTCCTTTAAAATTGATGTTGAGATTTCTTGACATTATCTAAGCGTATCGAATAGTGTGGGAGCATTATAGACCCGCAAACCAATTAGGACTTAGACATTTTTTAAACGCCCTTTTAAACGCTTGGGCAAGAAGGCGCTAAAACTCAATTTTCAACCTAAAAATGACAGAACTAAAATTTAATTTATTTCTATGTAACTTATATGGTTGGTATTGTTGGATGATAGAGATACCATTTATAACTTATAAAACATCGAGAAAATATCAGAATATGATATTTTGGGGTAATAAAATGCTCACCCTAAGCATTTTCATACAATTTACATAGAAATGAATGGGATTTTTACCAGTTAAAAAGATTAACAATTTGACAAAACTAAATATTAAGTTATTTCATATATGTTTATATCATTGTAAAGATAAAACATTAAATTTACTTTTGATAACTTATAAAACAATGGCAACTTAATAAGAAGTTAGTTATTGATAATTTATTTAAAGGTTTGTATACTTTTCTGTGTAATTGATGCCACAGATTTCAACAGGTAAGTTGCGAGAGTGGTCAATATTCAAGGGAGATAATCGGGCAGCTAAAACCTATAACAGCTGATATTGTCCCATATGATTCTTCAGAAAACTGAAATGTCAGATTAAAAGGATTCTATGCAAGGGAAGCGTTTCACCCTACCACCAAAGTTTTTACAATAAATCACAATTATAACATTTCTAATCTCTGGTATCCTTCAGGTAGAAAGAGCTGCTTTTCTTAACAGTTAAACAGACAGGTATATTCCAGACCCACTTTTCCAAGTCGACAGCTTGTTTCGTAAATTAACTGCTTCAAATGTATGCAATGGCTCTATTAGGTTGGAACATTCGCAAGAAAAGTACGAAACATGAAAACTGTGCAATTGCCTGTTAAACATCTGTTTATTTCACGGGCTTGAAACCCTTCGTGGACCAGAAACCCCTAAACAGGTTCTTCGGCAAACAGCGAAGACACAGATAAATACGCATAATGCGGCATTTAATCCGGGACTACACTGATTACTACAACAAACCGGATCTTCAGAGAAAGATAAACAATAATGAGATACAATGGACCAACCTGACAATATTGTTTGTATATTTTATGGAAACAATATTGTCTGAGAAGGGTTTAATGATCCACATACACCAACCTATTCAGAGGCTCTGTCTCCACAGCTGAATGCTTGAATCGTCTCCAACTGCATAAGTGGTAAGGTCTTTTTCTCTTGATTATTGGCGGGAATCAATAATAGTTTCTTATAATTACATGTTCCATGTATACAGGCTGCTCAGTGCAGTACTTGTACCAGCTGTTTATTTTATAATATTGAAGATGACACTCCAACACAAAATCGATTTTGTGTTTGAGTGTCATCTTCAATATTATATAAATTACCCTTTTTAAAAAGAGGGCATACCTAGTTGATTGCTACCAAAAAAGTGCAAAACTACTTATTCTTAGCATGCATGTATTCAGAAATAGTAAGTGAGTATGACCAGGAAACACAAAACTCACAAACTGCAGACAAACCCATGACATCGCAAGCAAGAGCCACACAACAATCACAAGACACCAGGACGACACACAGGAAGACAAATTAAGCAAAGCAATCAGCTCTTTCTTCCCCATCAAGATGATTGCAAAACTAGAATGGACATAAAGTGACGCATTAGTCTATGTCGAATGGGCCAAAAAATGGTCCCGTGTAAATTTCGTGACGATTTTTTGCGACCTATATAAAATTAACTTTGGGGTATTTGCAACAATTTCAACCAGTTCGCCCATCTGAGTTCGGCGTCTGGTCCGAGTAATGACGTCATCAAAATGTCGGCCATCGCACAATCATAATGCGTATGTATTTAAGAAAAATCAAAATTATGTTGGCAAATTAAACGTTTTTGTTAATAGGTTTAACGTAAATGCCAGTACTGCTCCAGAACAGAAACACTATTTACACAGAATTCTACTTTGAAATGCAATAGGCCATCTTGCCCATGAGCATAGGGCATGAGTCACATTGTAGCATATGTCGGAAGGACAAAATTTGGCCCCGTGTAAATTTCGTGAAGATTTTCGGCGAACTATATCAAATTAAACTTTGAGGCATTAGCAACGATTTTATCCAGTTCACACATCTGAGATCCGCTTCTGGGGTAAATATTGACGTCATCAAAATGGCGGTTACCGCGCGCTATTTATACGAATATTCATAGTTTATGTATTAAAGTAAGTCAGCCAGACAAAGTCTTTTATAGATAAGTGCTCGTGCCGCTCCAGATTGTTAATAGAAACTACATTTACACAATATTGTACATGCCCGAGGGTGTTCATATTTGGCACAGTAATTAGCTATTGATTGTAGACTTGAACAAAGGCCTCAGATTTGATCATCGATGTGACCTTGGAATCGAAGATCAAAGTCAAATATACTTAGAATCTATCTGACTTATGGCTCGTAACACGAACTCCTCTTTTATGTTTTGACTAGGGGTGTTCATATTTGGCACAATGGTTGCCTGTGGTGTGTAGATTACAACAAAAATTTAAGATCACCGATATGACTTTGGAGTCAAAGGTCAAGGTCAAATATATTTAAAATTTGCCTAACAGCTCTTAAAGCAAACTCCAAATTCATAAATCCACCAACCAGAAGTGTCTATTTATCCGTTTTTCATAACTCTTGTATCTCATTAAACCTTTAAAAATGCTCTAAGCTTTGGTCAAATGTTCACCTCAGTTAGACGGTGTGCAGAACTCATGACTCAATTACGCAGACTCAAAGTCAGGGTTACAGTTACAGGTAATGGAATTTAGCCTTCAATTGCGCGTATGCTCCATATCTCCTCAAACACTTGAAAGATTAGCATTACACTTTGATAAGATGTTCAGCTCAGTGCGAGGGTGTGCAAAACACATAGCCCAATCATGCAAACTCAAGGTCAAGGTCACAGTTTAAGGTAATGAGATTGAAAATTGAATTTCATGTCCACCCTATATTTAATTTTGGTCGAGTATTTGTCTTAGTTAGATGATGTGCGAAGCGTGTAATTCACCCATGACTACAAGGTCGTGGTCACCAGTGGTGACCACTAGTTTGAGCCTTTAATTCTATGTCCGCACCTTATCGCCTTTACCCTTAAAGTTTTTCATAAAATATAGGTGAAATGTCCGGTTCAGTGAGAGGATATGCAAAATGTATGACAGCACTGTGGCTAAAGCTCTATGTAAAAATTGAAGGTCACAAGTTTGAACTTTTGAATTCCTTCCTTTATGTAAGAAGGATTTTCATTTTAACTTTAGTCAAATATTCAACTCATTAAGACTGTATGCAAACATTATGTTTCATCCATGCAAACTCAAGGTCACAGTTGAAGGTAAATAAGTTGAACATTTGATTTCATGTTTGCATTATTTTTCTTTTAAATTTGCTAAAACTAAAACGGTTTCTTCAGTGAGAAGATATACAGAATACATGTCTCCGTTTTACGGGCTCAAGGTCAGTGTCATTACTTCATGCCAAGCCTTGAAGGATATTCATTTAACTCTGGTTACATATTGACCTAAGTTAAGGAAAATGCGCAGAACACATGTCCATGGCCATTCACGGTACCAGTCATGGGACTAATGACTTTTGCTCTCAGCAACCAAAGATATGCATGGTTGCCTTGCCATTGTATGTCCTTGAAAACAGCATTTTAGTCATGCTATGATGATGGATGGATGGCTTATAAGCTGAGAGCAATGAGGTGATTATTGGTCAAGCAGTAATTGAGCCCTGGACGCTGTGATCCACATTTGGTCAAGCAGTAATCGAACCCTGGACGCTGTGATCCACATTTGGGAGCACTAATTGCTCGGTGACGCGGTCACTTCGACAACTTCAGGTCAAACCACTCTGTCGTTCTGCGGTTAGGATTATAGCTGCCCTTCCAACTGCCCTCTTGAGTTTTGCCTGAAGGTGTTCGTATTTAGCACACTGAATGCTTATGATGTCTAGATGACAACGAAGGTTTTCAGATTACTGATATAAGTTCAGAGTCAAAGGTCAAGTATATTTGAAACCTGTCTTACAACTCGTAACACTAACTTCTTTCAGTTTTGATGGAAGGTGTTAATATTTAGCACACTAAATGCTAATGGTGTGTAGCTGAAAAAAGGGTTTCGGTTTGCCTATTTGATCTTTATTGTCAAATGTCATTATGAGATATACTTAGCAAGCGAACTTGCTGATGCGATAGTTATAGGCTAAGGTCTAGATCAGCCAATGTCAGCATGCAAAGATCTTTACGTTCACTTTCGTCAGTAGATGTTGCTGATTTTACTGAATTTATGTCCGGCAAGGTAAAATATTATGTTGGAAAGCTTTCAGTAACGCTGATTCTTCTGTCCATGAAGCTTTCAGGAAACTTGGTCATGTCCCACTGTAAGACGAGACTAAGAATGCCCTCAAACAATATATACGCCTGCTTGTCAGCCAGGAACAACCATTGGAAACTTTACTAGGTTAAGATGGTGGGTGTTTCGTAGGACATTTAACTTTCTCTTCTTCAGAGTGTCAAAAGATCTCAGTATCAGAGCATCATATGGAAATCCACAAAGGAGCCAATTCTCACTATATAGTTGCTTGAAAGTAAAAAGACGACAAAGGTCAGGAAACGATACAATCAAGTACCACACCTGACCCAGGATACCACATGGGAAAGTAACAAGAATACAATAAACATTCATAAACACGAAAATCATGTCGGAGTTTATAAGGTGACACTTATGTTCCTATTAAAACAACATTAAAATAACTTATGCACTAGCATTTGTTTGAACATCATTGCTTGTATTACAATGGCGAATTTTGAGTGATAATGTATGCCATTACTTTGGTGGTATTCTGTCGCCTAAGTGATATGCGAAGCCCTCTCGGGGGGCGGGGGGGGGGTTGGTTGGTTGGTTTTGTTGCTTTACGTCCCAAGTCAACATCTATGGTCATTGCGGGACGGTCAGTTCACCTAACCACACTTTTTCCTGGGCAGACTTGAACAAGCGGTTAACCAGTAATTTGTGCACATACTTTCGCTTGTAACTGACAAACAACCCTTCTTGAATGAATCAGCGGAAGGGAGGAGAATGACCGTAGAAATTATTTCATGATCAATCTCCACGAAAGTATGGGACCGGGCCGGGATCGAACTCGCGACCCCTGGATCTGCAGTCAGACACGCATCTGTAGCCAGACACGTTACCGACTGCGCTACGCGGTCCGGTGGGCGGGGGGGGGGGGGTACATGTTACCTTGTTCCTCTGAAATAAATTGGCTTGTTCCTCTGTTCCCTCAAATTTTGTTTTCTTATATTTCTTATATTCCCTGTTCCCCAATACTCTGTTCCCCTCAAAATTTGACCTTTCTTCCTCTGTTCCCCTGGAATAAATGCCATTTTCCCTTGTCACCAAAACCCCTGCGAATGCCTCATATGCACCTGACTGATAGACCAGGTCAATGAGCCCAGCAATCAATAATTCATATAGTATGGCTCCAAAGCAATCAAATAGGGGAAAATGAATTTATAGATTCAGGATCAATTTAAATAAAATAGGAACCCCAAAATGACTTGGCCCTGTAGAGCAATCGGGGTCGTGTGTTTGATCTCGGCTTCACTAGTCTGTCAGATGAGAATTTAAGCTGTGGCCCCGTCTCGATATGACCTTAGCTGTTGTAGGGACGTTAAGCACAAACAAACAATCAAATAAACAAAAGGAAACAAACAAAACACTCAATTTCAGCATGATGTCGGATTGTCCTACGGGATAACAAGTCCGGTAATGGGTTCTGGGTCAATTTTATTGAATCGGAAGCCCCAAGACGGGTTCCAGGGATAAAAAAAAAAACAAAAAAAAACACGTCATTGTCGTATCAGTAGACACCAAATCGATCAAATAAAGACAAAAAAATTGATTCCAGCAAGAAATTCCCACATAACTAGTGCTTTGAATCTAATTACTTATGTATATATGTGAATAAGTAGCACTTAAGCGGCCATTTTGATGACATCATCATTCGGTCCAGACGCAGAACTCAGATGTGTGAACTGGTTTAAATTGTTACATATGCCCAAAAGTTTATTTTGATATAGGTCACCAAAAATCGTCACAAAATTTACACGAGAATCCCATTCGACATAGACTATAAGGTCAAACAGCTCCATAATTCGGCTCTAGGCCTATTTAAATGAAATAAGGACCCCAAAAATAGATTTTTTTCCATTCTAGGGATATAAACCTATTTCACTTCATATTTTGTATAGAACTGCCCCAAATTAACTAAACCAGAACAAAAAATCAATTAGGGAGCACAGTGGCTCAGTGGTAGAGTGCTTGACTCGAGACCGAAGGGCCGCGGGTTCGAGCCTCACCGGCGTCACTGCGTTGTGGTCCTTGAGCAAGACACATTTATCCTAGCTTAGTACTGGTTCAACCCAGGAAGACCCGTCCCGCATAACTGAAAGATTGTTGAGTGGACGTAAAGAATCAAATCAAACAAACAAAAACAAAAATCAATTAATTTTAGCACGGACTTTCTACAGGATTTCAACAACAGTAATGGGATCTGGGTCAAATTTATCGATTTGGGAGCCCCAAATGGAGTCTAGGCGTCTGAAAAAAATGGAACACATCTTTTTCGTATTGTTTGACGTCCAAAAAGTTAAATAAAGACGAAAAATTATTTCTAGCAATTTTATTCTCCCTCAACTATTGCTTTAAATACGATGTCTTATATGTGTACATAAGTAGCACTATGGCCGCCATTTTGGTGACGTCATTACTCGGACCAGACGCAAAACTCAGATGGGCGAACTGGTTCAAATTGTTACATATGACCAAAAGTTGATTTTGGTATAGGTCACCAAAAATCGTCACAAAATTTACACGGGATGCCCATTCGACATAGACTACATGACAAAACAAAGAACAATTACAGGATCCCACAATGGGAGTACTAATCAACAACAACAGAACAACCGCCTCAGAACGGACAGCGTCCTAAGCCAAAGGGGGGCTTAAATGCATTTTACTGGTACCATATCGTCGTTCTAGATTCAGCCTCAATTCTCTAGATTGGCCACAAGGCAGCAATGAACAGACAAGACAACATTACAAACACAAGAAATAAAT
This sequence comes from Loripinus fragilis, assembly GCA_964019695.1. Lineage (NCBI taxonomy): Eukaryota > Metazoa > Mollusca > Bivalvia > Lucinida > Lucinidae > Loripinus > Loripinus fragilis. Next base: position 30,496,522 of record OZ026524.1, read on the forward strand.
AGCAAAAATGATCCATAAAGAAGCATCTTCTTGGAACGATCAGTAAGAAATATTTTTACTTGAGGGCTTTAACTGTTTTCACGGCGCCAACCTCACCCTTAGTTCAGATGTGGATCAAGACACATAGATGTTTGGTTTGCCTGAAAGACCCCTAAATTATCCATGCATCATCTCCTAGAACATATAATTCAAGATATAAAAATGAGATAGAGCAAAGATAAGGACTCAACAGTACATAAAACTGAATACCAGAGCAAAAGAAATCCTAAGATTAGAAAAATAGGCCTATATCTTATTGTATTTGCTTTTTTACAGAAGGCGTCTCTTGAATGAGAGTTAAACACAGAATATCTATTGTTTATGGTTTATACCAATTGAGGTTGCGGCGGCCATTTTGTTGGTGTAACTTTGACAATTTATGTAAAACTTTCGTGTCCTCATGTCCCGGAAAATGAGCTTAATTGGCTCAGTGGCTTTTGAGATTTTTTATGTACAGTTCTTATTCAGTCATTTCTGTTTTAAATGCATTCCAAGCTATATCCCTCCCACTTTGTAAGCGACTATTAGATATCAGCATAGCTAATTACCTAAAATGCTTTTAATATGTTACGGTAAATGTTCTAAATTCTCGAACACTCTAAAATTACGAACACCTAAAATCATCGCCGAAAATAATTTGTAAAACATCCTAAAAAATCGAACAATGACCTTTTTTGGAAAAGTGAATTTCTAAGATTACGAACACAAGTTATTTTCGGCGGAAAATCGATGTCCGTTTATCTTTTTGTCCCATCTATATTCGGTATACTTCTACCGTACAGCACGTCAGCAGTAGCGACATTTGGAAGTTTCCATTATACTTAAATGGGTAATCTGGCACATGACGTTCTGTGCGCGACGTTATACTTTTTGTCTGCTAATTTTGCGATAAGATCAAAAGCAAGCATGAGCGCATTAAAAGCACGGACTTTCCTACATGTTCGTGAAAGGCAAGTGCGGATCCAGAGGGGGACAGGGGGTCCGGACCCCCCAGAAAAATCATAAAAGTATAGGGTTTTCAAGGAATACAGGTCCGGATCCCGGCCTGAAAAATCGCAGCTACCAAGCTAGCTGTCAATGTTAGGCCATCATCGGCCCGCCAGCGAAACGCCATTAAAGGCACGCCAGCGAAACGCCATTTCATGGCGTTTGATGATGGCCCGCTTTAGTGGTTTTTGGATCCTCCCTCCCCTTATCATCATCAACAAAAAAAAAACGTTGTCAAAGTTGGACCCCCTCTGACAAAACTTTCTGGATCCGCGCATGTGTATCCAGCATAAGGTATAAATAGACAGTTTGATCAGAGTATATAAGGTTTCCAATGGGGCCTTGGCTAACCATTTAGCGCCGATCGAAAACTCTGATCAGACTGCGCGGATGCCCCCCCCCCCCCCTGGAAAATCACAAGTTCTATGGGTTTCTATACAAATTAGCATTTAGACCCCTCGTGGAAAAAGTTGGACCCCCTGGAAAATGTTGGACCCCCCACCCCCCGGAAAATGTTGGACCCCCTCTGAAACCTTGGAAAATTATAGTTTTCTTTGAAATAAACCATTGATAAACCACTGTAAAAATGTAAAAATAAGTTGAGGACTAAAAAACGTTGTAAGAGCTGTTTTCTGGCAGTCGGGCCTGGGCCCCCCTGGCAAAAAATCCTGGATCCGCGCACGAAAGGCCATGCATGTTTAATATTGGTATCGGCTGTCTATGTATCCACTCGATCCGAGGTTTATACCTGCAGAATGTTCAAATAAAACCCTTCATTGTCGAAATTTTTATCTATGAGAAGCATTTGATCCATCGGAATTGAGTTAGTCAGCACCTTTGTCACAGACATTTAGCAAGGATTAGGAGTTACAATTACCGCGAGAAAACGCCCATCTAAGCTTTTGTTCACCATGAAGGACTTAGGTCATACAATGTACGCTATCCTGGTCATTTTCTTGCATGTCCGTCAAAATTAAACTTTTGCAAGCAAGGGCCTTTCCCCACGTTGTGGTTTGAGTCGTGAGACATAAACATAAAAGCGGTGATGCTTGACATACCTGACAAGATTGTTGAAGATGTGCAACCCCCCCCCCCCCCCATTTTTTGTGCACATTTGACAAATATTTTCTAATTGAGCTTAAGACATTTTTCCATCCGAAATGCTAAGGTGGTGTCTGGTTTGCGTAACCTGTATTCCAACAGTTTTCATTCCTTTATATCGAAAAGAACTTCTAGCGTTAAGGCGTGCCATTTCCCCAAATGAGACGTTCGTTTTATTTTGTTGAAATAAGGACTGGAGACACTAGGCACATTCAACAAATACACATTGACCAGCCGTATATGCACCCTTGCAGCCTAGTCCGTCTATTATAATCGTTTTTGTCCTTAATGCATATAATAATCCTACTTCGTTTTGATGAGAATCAACTGTGCTTGTTATTTCAGTAACATGTATGTGAAATAGACCGTTACACTATAAGGTTAAAGCTGCATAGTCTGTAACTTTTGATCTTCTAATTTTAAAAATAATGTTTTTATTTTTCAAGAACACAGTAAAATTACTCAAATTCAGGTAAACATTTTACCAATTTTGTAAATCTTAACAAGTTATCACTATCAAAACAACTGCATTTATGTTAAAATTCAACGGTCTAGAATTATTGGAGGGACGCAAATAATTACCAACAAGAGAAAAATACACCTATTCGATAAAATAATTCACTTTTCCATGCAGTTTTCAGCTGTACTGAACATTTTTATTGGGAAAACTTGGCTGAATTCTACTTTTACAAATGATTTAAAAAGAATATAAAATTTTTCGAAATATGTTCATAGTTACAGAGTATGCAGCTTTAACAAATGGTCTATCACATACAGTATATATTTTTATGCCCCCGCTATTCGTAGAATGCGGAAGGGCATTAAGCGTTGCCCATGTCCGTCCGTCCGTCCGTCCGTCTGTCCGTCCGTCCGTGCGTGCGTGCGTCCGTGCGTCCTGCCGTTCGTCCATCATTTAGGTAGGTACTTTGTGAGCGCAACTCCTCCTACAATTTTTTCCCAATCCTTTTGAAACTTTACAGGTGTTTTTGTCAAGGACTGAAGATGTGCATGACATTTGGATATAACCCTCAGATAAATTTTTGTTACTTTTTTCACAGTTTGAACTTAGTCAATTTTGGGCTCAACTACTACTGAAGCTTATGGCCATTAGGTACCTTGTGAGCGCAACTCCTCCTACAATTTTATCCCAATCCTTTTGAAACTTTACTGGTGTTTTTGTCAAGGACTGAAGATGTGCATGACATTTGGATATAACCCTCAGATCAATTTTTGTCACTTTTTTCACAGTTTGAACTTAGTCATTTTTGGGCTAAATTACTACAGAAGCTTATGGACATTAGGTACCTTGTGAGCGCAACTCCTCCTACAATTTTATCCCAATCCTTTTGAAACTTTACTGGTGTTTTTGTCAAGGACTGAAGATGTGCATGACATTTGGATATAACCCTCAGATCATTTTTTGTCACTTTTTTCACAGTTTGAGCTTAGTCATTTTTGGGTTTAATTACTACAGAAGCTTATGGACATTAGATACCTTGTGAGCACAAATCCTCCTACAATTTTACTAAATCCTTTTTAAACGTTACAGTTGTTTTGTCAAGAACGGAATATATGCTTTACATTTGCATATAATCTTCAGATTAATTTTTTATAATTTTTTCGCAGTTTTTTACAATTTTTTCGCAGTTTGAACTTAGTCGTTTTTAGGCTGGACTACTACAGAAGCTTATAGACACTATGTACCTTGTTGATTAATTTTTTTATAATTTTTTCGCAGTTTGAACTTAGTCGTTTTTAGGCTCGACTACTACAGAAACTTATAGACACTATGGCTGAAGATGTGCAAATTTCAGGTATTTTTGTCAAGGCTGAAGATGTGCAAATTTCGGGTATTTTTGTCAGCAGGTGTTTTTGTCAAAGACCTAAGAAATGCATGAGGTTTGTATTTCTTCATACATGCATCCATCGTTTCTGTTTTGGGGAACCTACAATATGAATGAGGTTTGTATATAATCCGCATAAGGTTCCGTATAGCGAAAACAAAGGCACTGATCAGCTTCGCGGTTACCGCGACGCTGATCTGCGTCTTTGTTTTCGCATATGCAAAAAGCCGGTTTTCTCATGACGAGGCTCATATTATTACACGTTTTATAAGAATAATGTTGCTATAAATTCAGTTTGTAGTATGTAAATGGTATCCTGTTCACTTATTGTATACCCAATGTTTAATTGCAGGTGAAATAAAAACAATAGGCAGGGGCATCCGTGTCCCATGGACACTTTTTCTAGTTTATACAGTTGCTGTACAATAAAAACGACCATTTGGCAAAGCAGTCTATTTTTATCAGATGTTTGATGCCTTCTTTGGCATCTACAACCCCTTTCCCCCCTAGACCCAAGACGCCCTTTACATGTGTTGTATATGTTTAAAGCGACATGTCATTGTCCAGATGGCATCTTGGGTCTGGGGGGGACATCTAAAACAAACTGAAAGACACCAGTTTCACCTTTCCAGTGACAAACGTCACAATTTTAAGTATACTCAACAAAAAAAGTTAGGAATCTCAGAAAATCATGCAACATAAGAACACCAAAGCAAACAAATACTTATTTTTATTGATTTGTTTAGATACATGTCATCGGTTGAAAAACATGTTTATTTAAAGTTGCTAGCACCAATACCTTTGTTGTGACATAGTGTCAAGTAACCCAGGGATCAAAGTCATTTTTCGCAAAAATGTCTACAGGGTATTCCCTCATAAACTAATGAATAACATGTTAGTTTTTCAAAACTTGAAATGCAAATAATTTGAATGCCACGTGAAATTAACTTGACATTTCGAAGATGAGAATGCCTTCAGTAACGAGTCTGTCCCCAGTAAGTGGCAGATTAGCACTAGCACCGGTTTTGCATACTCTTAATAATTCTTGTGATTTGGTGCTGAGGGATCAACATCGACATCTCCTGCAACACTCTATCGAGGAGCGGTTGGTTTCTTATAGCCATTATTATGCGTTGGATCCTCTGTCCAAAAATGTCATAGACATGTTAAAATTGTAGACATTAGCGGACTGACCAGTCAATGCGCACAACATTGTTTTTGCTGAATCTAGTGAGGTGTGTTCTTAAATTGTCATCCTAGGCCTGGTACTGTCACTGGTTTTCGCAAAAAAGGCAGGACAACAGACATTAACACCTCAACCATGTACACTGGACTGATCAAGTGTCCCTCTATACCCTCCAGATATGTCGTCCTAGGTTTTAAACATCTCCACCTCCCGAGGGACCTGGCTAACGTTAATGCATGAAAACCTATGTTTGCTGCATAAATTGAATTTTTGCGAAAAATGGAGTGAAGACCAGTCAACTTTGTCATTGATTTACTAAGCTTCTGTGGGCGCTACAGACCCAGATCAAGCGTCATTATAAAGAAAAATGGTCACATTATACTATTGTGAAATTCAAAAGTCTTTAAATGTTTTAGATATTTTGTCATAGCCCTTCAAACACAATTTCCTTAACTTTTTTTGTTGAGTATATATTTCGTACGCATGCGCAGGAAGGATAATGTAAAGTTTTGGAAATGAATAGCACTTCTATCCTTTACAGTTTAGCACTTTAACTTTTTGAAAACTAGCAAAGCATTTACACAAAAATAGTAAGTGAGTATGATCAGGAAATACCTGACTATAGTAATAATAACGACATTAAATGCTAGTACGGGGAAACTTTTAGAGAGAGAGAGAGCGAGAGAGAGAGAGAGAGAGAGAGAGAGAGAGAGAGTTTATGTCCAGCGCATGCTGCGACTCCGTAACATGTCAGCTTGTAATATGCTATTGCATCGCTTCATCTGTCAAATCTTCCAGTTTTTATAATAAATTTTTGAACGTTTTCTAGCAGTGTTTCATTTTCTTGGACTGTATTGGTTTATACCCCTTGCAAAAGATCCCTAGTTGTGTACAGTAGTTGTTAAGATCTTTCTCTTACGTTTGCATATCTTGGGCAGACAAACAGGTAATGAAATGAACTCTCAAAAGCTCCGAATTGGCATGTAGGTTCAGGAACAAGGTTCTTTCTATACAAGTGTGAATTAAGAGAGCTGCATTCTAATCTCAGGCGTGTATGTAGTATTTGACCTTTACGCGTGCCTGCATTGAAGTACGAGGGATGATCCTAAAGTTCTGATCGTTGCCTTGTAGCTTTGTCCAGAGACATTTTTGAGAGGCATACTATGCACCATTCAAAAGATGTAGTGTTTACCTTTATAATGATGCCAATATTTTCTCGTTGTACTGTTTCGATTTATAATTACAGCACATTATATATGGTCCACTCCATACCACTGGCCTTTTTTCATATTATAGAATAATGATAATATTTGAATCTGACTCTTTCAAGCCCAGCATCTTTAAAACTGTAAAATAAAACTTCATTGTATTTTTACATTTTGTTTCTTGTAATGTCCATTCAGATGTTAGAATGGCGACATGTTATGTCGATTCAATATTTAAAGCTCAATGCGGAATTCTCATGACGTCATTGAAATTGACAACTACGCCATTTTAAATACATTGCAGAATTTTCATTTCCAAGAATATTCTATTTTTGTCTAGTCTAAAAGCATGCCAAACCAAATGTCGGCAAAATATATAAGAGCAATACTATTTTGATTACAAAATATATCAATCTTAATTGGAATATTGTAAAAAGTTATTTTTTACTGAAAATATGAATGATTTTAAATAAGAATTTTCAACATTGGTTTTGGTTTCAGATGGATGCTTTGAGCTCAATTTAATCCCATATTGCATCATTTTATGATATAGTGCACCTTTGGACAATTAATTTGTATTTATGTTTAGATATACACATACAAATTTGTGTACCTCCGAATATTGACCTAATTTGTGGTATCGTTTAATTTTCTTATGTGGGTTACTATCAATCTCCGACGATACCGATAATTCATAATTGCTTCAGACAAAAGTCAGGTCATCTTCGTTTGCCTAAAATTAATTTTACCTTTAATACAGCTGTTGTTACGGCAGTAAGGGCTGGTCAAAACTTCAAGTGGTCCAAAATTTGATCATAGCTGACATTTGCATAGCCATATATTCAACGGCCTAGAAAACTCAAATCATATAGAAAGTTCGCCATATCTTCAGAACATATTGGCCTACGGATGAACATTGAGCAGCCATAAAATCGAAATGCTGAGACTGCTCTTGTCTAAATTGTGACGTCTCGAACATGCACAGTCTGCTTGATAGGTCAGTGTATTTAGGGCATGGCTGTTTTGGGAAAGATTTCCGGTCACTCCTTAAAGTTACATCAAACATGTCAGAGCAGTGTATCGACAAAGAATATATTATTATTTGGTAAAATTTTCAGACATGTTGCTTCGCTGCTTACAGAGATATCACACCAGGATCAGAACTTTAAGATCATCCCTCGTATATTGGTGGTTTGTTAAGGTCTCTGTTCAGACGATGTTTAAAAGATGCGATAGATGGAGCTTGCTTTGTTTCTTCGGGCAGGCTATTCCAAGCCCGAATCGTCGAAGGAAAAAAGGAGTTAAAATATAAATTTGTGTTGGCGTGGAGTGTACGAAAGTCGTTTGCGTTTCTAAGGTTGTAGTTAGTGGTGTCCTGCATCAAAAGAGGGAGAATATCAGTGAGATATGTGGGTGTAAGACCATGGATGATTTTGTAAAAGATGATGAGTTTATGCTTATTGCGACGGTCTTGAAGTGATTCCCATCCTAGGTCTGATAATAATAGTGAGACGCTACACAGTTTGGTAGCCCCTGTAATAATTCTTGCTGCTTCAATGTGAATAGCATCGAGTTGCTTTTTTGATTCAGTTGTGGCATTGTCCCAAACCGAGTCACAATACTCTAGCACGGGACGTACGAAAGATATGTACATTTTTCCAAAGATTTTCTGCTGACTCTAAACTTAAGTGTGCGTAGTAGATTAAGTCGTGTCCAAGCTTTTGTAGTTAATTGTTTGTATATGTTCTGACCAAGTGCATGTGTTTGAAAGTAGTAAGATCTTCATGAGCGTAGCCGTATCGCGGCGGCATCGTGAGCATCGTAGCACAATCGCCGCCACATCGTGGCGAAATCGCGGAGTTATTTATCCGCGATGCAGCTACGCTTCTGCTACGCTCTTCGCGATCTGGTTACGCTCTGTACGCTCTCACCACGACCACGCTACGACCAACGCGCTTCCGCGGCGACTATGTTATTTAGGCATAGTCAACATTGACGCTTCCGCTGCACTTTTGGCGTTCTGACCAACTCCAGGCCTGGTTCAAGTGCTCTCCTAAAGTTGGTGTCGCTCTTTTGGATTTAGGACCAACTCTGAGCGGTTCCATTCCCGGGTAATTGGAAACTGAAGAGCTATCTTTCATCCTCATTGCTCTTATTACGTGTAGTTGGTCATAGTGCCCAAATTGTAGCCGTCTGTCTGCGGATTATCATGGACGGACCCAATACATTTTGGGCCTCCGCCTCCGTCATGACTGGACCTCATCATCCAACATAATAATTCTTTGGATCAAAGCTGAAGCATAGCGACTAGAGTGCGTCTATCGTTGACATTCAACTGGACATAAAATATAGAAAGGATACAAAAGCGCCACGAAAGCGTAGCTCCATCGCCTAGGTCGTAGCAAGGTCGCAGCTGCATCGCTTTCAGCGTAGACTAAGCGTATCTGGATCTTCATTGTCGTAGTGGGATCGTAGCAGCAGCGTAACGGAAGCGTAGTAGAAGTGTAGTGGAAGCGTACTGGAAGCGGCAAGTCCCCAAATCGTGTGTTTGTCTACGCTTCCGCTGCGATTTGGAATAATTTTAGAGAAAATACGTGATCTCCATGAGCGCAGCGGAATCGCCGTCCAGTAGAATGGGGGGCTACACCACCTTTTGGGTGCTTAAATTGTGTAATCTGTAACTCTAACACTTTTCATGCCTTTTCATTCAAACCTTGCATACATTCTTGACATATTGAAGATGTGCACCTCTTGTTTGCAGTTTTAATATATATTTTCTCATATATTGAACATAGACATTTTTTACGTCAAAAACACGTGGAACTCGACTTTTTTACTTCCGAAACACTTATGGGGTGCCTTCTTTTTGATATCAGTAACGCCAACAGCTTTCATTCCTTTTTATACAAACCTTGCATACATACAATCTTTAGCATGTGTCTGTGCGGGTGGGGGGGGGAGAGATTTTACATAGTCTTTCCTAATAGATATGTCAATATACAGCACAGTTTGGTCTTGTTATAACGTCAGAAAGCAATTTTTGATTTACTTTTCGTAAATATGCAGTTTTAAGAGATTTTTTACTCTCATTCCGAAGTTTCAAATTTTTTGAAAAGTGATTATTTTATCTCATTCTGAAGTTTTCAATTTTTGAGGTAGGAAAGCTCTTATTATGTCTTCCCCTCGAACGCTTATGCATATTTTTTTTCTGGCAATATTTGGCTAAATACTAAAACAGGCTTTTTGAGTATACAAGTTAACCCATGTAATTGAGCCATGACATGTGATTTCCAACAATGTGGCATTTTGACAAGGGTAGACTCAGACGAGCCTCATCAGCCTCCTTTTAAGCTTAGAAACTTCAAATTATGTTCAGTCAGTAGCTTAACACACATAGAATATTCCAGCGACAAGGAAAGGCTCTGATCAGACTGCGCATATGCGCAGGCTGATCTGAGGCTTTGCTGGTCGCACATACCACATTGTTGGAAACCCCATGCCACGGCTCAATAATAGGCATAGCGTCCTTTGTGTGGGACATTTACAAACAGCGCAGACCCAGATCAGAATGCGGCGTCTGATCAGGGTCTCCGCTGTTTGCTTACATAATGTTCTATTAAACGTTGAATAAACATGAAAAATACCGACCAATAACCCTTGAAATGGAAATGGACTGGTCTAATTCAGTGATAATAGTGGGAAATTATTTTCGCCTAAAAAAGGGGCTAATCGGGTGAACATGAATCGAGCTACCGACTTACCCATCCATTTGGGGCAAATCCCTAATTGAATTACTCAGTTTCGAGAAAGCATTGGCCACGGAAGTCTCGAACAGCTTGCACAACTTTTTTGTCGAGATATGGCCATAATGATGGTTGTTTGTTTGTTTGTTTGTTTGTTTGAAGCATTTTTTGTCTTTTGTTTGTTTGTTTGGTTGGGTTTGTGACGGTCGCGGAAGTTAATAGGAATTTAGGGAACATCAGGGACACGACTGTTTCGAGTTTTCTTTTTTTTTAATCTTCATCGATGAAATAATTATATTACATTGAACAAACTAGTATAGCATAAAACATCATTTGGCCCCGAGCTTGGTGAACCTACCAAGTTGAGCATGCCGGGAATTTCATTTGCTCACAAAAGCTATAACAATGCTTGATAATAACGATTTCAAACTCTCGGGTGTTGTATGTTAAAATGCCTAACTTTTTTCAGAGCTTGGAATAATTCTATCTCAACTGCTCATAAAACTGAAATGCTGGGTTGTACCCCAGGGGGGGGGGGGGGGGGGGGTACTCTGATATTTTCATACATACGTAGGCTCAGTCCATTTTTTTGGGTTCAAAATTTTGAATTTCGATATTTTTGGGGGTTTTCAGAAAAATAAATATTTTTTTGGGGTATGAAAATTTTGTGGATATTTTTGGGGGGTCATCACAAAATTGGACTATATTTAGAGGTCATTTCTATGCATTTTAAGGTATTTTCTTGAAGGGGACAGCACCCCTAATGATAAGTATGTTTAATCAGAAAGGGCTCTGCGAACCATGAATTTTGATACAAGTATCATCAAAATCGGTTGAAAAATGGGCAAGTTATGGGTATTTAAATAATTGAATATGTAGATGGCGCTCGAAGATGCCGCACGCGAATTTCAAAGGGGGATTTTGGATAATTAAAATATGGATGAAACGGAGTGTACTGCTGCCAATTTTATGCCAAAAGACCTTATAGAGATCATCTGCATTCTTGAGAGAGATGAAAAGTGTCATTCGTATAAAATTATACGAAAGAGGAAGTATTTTACTCTCGTCACGAAATTTCCCGCCAAGAATGGAGAATCGACGCCATTGAAGAACTACGCTTCCGGTCGACAAACAGCTTCTCATCAGGACAAGAAAGAAGTTTCTTCCGAAGAAAAGCCGCTTAATAGAAAGCCAAAGCGTAAAAAGAACAAATCTTCAACTCTTCCTTCTGGACCCAAGTCTGCTAAACAACCTTCTGTTCAAGATTCCTCCAATGTAAAGGCAGAACAGTCAAAGTTAAAGAAGAAACCCCCAGCTGTAGTGGCAAGGGATCGTGCCAGGCGGAAGGAATATTGGAAGCGCATGAAAGTTCCCAGACAGCTAAGAGCTGAGAATCTCGCTTTGTTCTACAAACTGCAAGAATTACAGACGGTAGCCAGTCCACAGATCCCTGTGGTCAGACAGCCAGAGAAATCCGGTTGCTTGGAACGTACATCTGCTGTTCCTCAGTCAAACAAACTGCAAGAATCACAGACGGTAGCCAGTCCACAGATCCCTGTGGTCAGACAGCCAGAGAAATCCGGCTCCTTGGAACGTACATCTGCTGTTTCTCAGTCATACCAGCTGCAAGATACAGAGACGGTAGCCAGTCCACAGGTCCATGTGGTCAGACAGCCAGAGAAATCCGGCTCCTTGGAACGTACATCTTCTGTTTCTCAGTCATCTAGTCATTTAACCATTGAAAGGGAACCTGTCGGCACAGCCCAAGTTCATTCGGATTTAAATAAACTATCTTCAGAGGCTGCAGCGGAGCATTCCAGTAGTTTTTCGGAAGACTGTGAAGTTTCGGACATAGTGTGTGCGCACTGCCTGAAAAAAGGAAGACAGACAGAACTACGTCGCTGTACAGGCTGTAAAAGCTTCAGTTATTGTAACAAAGTCTGCCAGATATCAGATTGGCCCTCACATAGGCAGCTGTGCAAATCTATCCAATCTTTAAATCCACAAAACTAACTGAAAAAAGGCTCATTTGTGTACATAGAACTTCTTGTGGTGTTGGAAGATAATCAATTGATTACTCACTGTGTTATATTGTACAGTGCATTGGTGTTGGTGACTTATAGTGTTTAGAACATTTTATCCATTATCCCCCTTTTACCGGTTTATCCGGGTGCGTCGATAAGTCAACGGCGGAACTCTACGAGATAACGATAACGATATGGCCAACATTTAGTCGCCTTTTTGAATATTCAATTAGTTTTCAGATTTTTTTCAACTGCTTAATTTTTAGTTATCACTACTATCACATCATCTATGTTTCGGCAGATATGCAGCTTTATACATAAGGAAAATGTTTCATTTAAGATTAATGCAAATAATCCAATGGTTTGTCTTTTATTTTGATTACGCATATTTAATTAGGCTGAGTGACGTCACTACGCCTACAATATGGCCGCTTCCATTACAGTCCATTCGCAAATATTCAAACGCCCACAACTTCCACATTTTTCGACAGATTTTGATGAAACTGGTATCAAAATTCATGGTTTACTAAGATATTTCATATAAAACATACTTATCATCAGGGTTGTCGTCCCCTTTAAGGTCAAGGTACAGAATTTGGGATATTTTTGGGGTTGCTAAAATTTCAGATATTTGTTTGGGGTGCTTGAAATTCCAGATATTTTTTTGGGGTGAAGGGCAGATGCTGGGTCCGAGCCTACGTATGCAGAAAAAATGAGAGTACCCCCTCCCCCCTGGGGGTTGTACCTTTGCATTTAATTATCATGCTTATAAATGTTATTTGTCAACACTTGTTGACATTTTTAAACGTTAATGGGCATGATAAACTTCATGATGCTCAATTGAGTTAATGTCGCGCTCAATTGGAAGATAAGTAGAATTCTCATGGAAAGAGAACCCATGACACCATTGTATATAGATTTTTTGTGCATTCGCTTCCCTTTAAAACGCTGTACTGACGTCATCTCTCACAGCGGGAGAAATTCTTAGCATTCTTGTTCAGCCATGTTTGTTTTGAAGTGTGTATTCTTTCGTTAATTGAAAAGCAAGGTACTTGCGTCCTGCGACCTACATATTTATTTGACACAACAAAAGGTAATCAAAAGATCAAAGAAAGTGTTTGGTTTAGAAGGTTTATAGCTGTGAAGGGGGAGAATAATGACTCAGTTGCGCGCGCGCACCTGCAAGCACCTGCTGATGATTTTAATTGATCAAATTGATTTCAAGTTTTCCATATAAGTTGCCGACCTACATATTTGGGGCCTATACGCTTTACTATGTATTGAATGTATGAAGCATGTAGAGATGGTATATATAAGTCCACGCAGTTTGTTTCAGGGACTTAGCATATGCTGTTGTCAGCTCGGTGTCATTAGTTTTCGCGACATTGAGCACCACAACAATCAGGTTATACCTGTTGGCCACACCCTAAAGTGCAGCCTAGGGGTTAAGCGACCGAGTCATAGAAACCCCATGTAATTGGTAGACCTATTATTCACCAAACTTTGGATCTGACAAAGTCTATATTGATGATTGTTTAGTTAATATTGGTGGAGATGAGTAACATTGAAGAACACATAGATCTACATGATATATACAGTAAACTAATATGAAATAAGGCACAACCTTTATGGTGAGCACAGCATGCTAGATTTATGTGTAAGTTCCACTAGTTACTGTGAAGGTCCCTAACATTGCGCACTTAAGCCTTTTAGCCTCTGTTCGATATAATAAGAAAGAAATAAAATTGAAATATTTTGCTGTCAAAAAAAGTAATCAATGTGCTTTATTTACACAAATTTTGAAATGAAAAATGTTTTCCCGATCTCTAGCAATTTTGATTTGAAGAGCACAACCCCCCTGTTTTAGAATAACAAAAATAGTCTCTTAACATTGCACACTTTCTGCAAAATTTTCAATAACTTCTTATTAATGAACTGCTTTTACAAAATAGACCAGGGAAAGTAATACCAGATTGTTCTCAACAATTTACTTAAGCAAAAACTTGATTCAAAATAAATAATTTGAAGACTGTGTCGTTTGAAATTTAGGTCTGAAAGTTTTTAACAATATTTACCGATTTTTGCAGAAATCCACCCCGGCTCAGCCGTGAAAACATAAAGTGAAAATCTTTTGCTGTTTTTCCCTTTCCAAAAGCAACCTTATATTAAATATAAAAAAAGATTTTATCTGATTAAATGTGGCATTTTCAATGAGGCTAGTGCGCAATGTTAGGGGCCGCGCAATGTTAGGGGAGATGACTATATTGTCTGTAGGTAGTGGTTTGGAACGACCCCCCTGGTAGCTCAGACTAGTGTTCCACGGGACTACCTGAGAAGCTCAGTGATTAGAGCACCGACTCATTAGTGAGGGTCGTGGGATCAAGCTCCTCCTGAGGTGGGATTTTCCCTTAAGGTAGTGGTTTGAACAAGAACACCTGGTAGCTCAGGGTGGTAGCTAAATGCTTTCATACTAAATTACAGTTGCTTCTGGCCTGGTTTTAAGAGTTGTAATAGGTGTGTTCTGGGACCCAATATGGGTCCGATGTGTGTTCGAGGAGGGTGGGGGTGATGAGGTGGGGCACATCATAAGAATCAGTTAAATGTGGTACCCTTTTCTGTAAAAACTGATACATTACATATTATAGCCCCTAGCCTTAAAGGCTGCACCTCTAGCCTTTCAAAGCATGCTAGTCAAGAGGTGCACTGAAATGCATAGAGCAGCGGCTCACTCAGTTGGTAGAGCGTTAGTCTGGAGATCGAAGGGTGGTTGGCTTGAGTATATCCACTGGCGGAGTCACTGTGCTGTGTCTTTGAGCGAGACACTTTATCCGCCACTTAGTATTGATTCAACCCATGGAGACCAGTCCTGACATGACTGAAAAATGGTTGACTGGGACATATAGAGTCAAACCGAACAAAAACGATTTACAACTCTATTCACAGGGATAGAATAAATATATGTAATCCCCTGCAAATGGAATTTAAAAGCAGTTCAAGCTCTTGAAAACCTTTTAAAGTCCTTGATATATTAGATAATGATATATAGAACATTTTTGCACATTGTGACACAGTGTTCTGGTACAACTCAGTCACCATAAAAATGTACCATCGGTAAACTGCTGATGATATCAAAAGGAAGATATTAAAGAACATTACTGAATTCATGGTTTTTGGCACTTTATTTATTTTAAAAATACTAAGATAAGTTATCTTATTTAAGAGTTTATTTCTATCTAGGTTAATTACAGCTCATCGAGATTGTATTGACACATACTGTCATTATTATATCATTATGTGTATAGAAAAAGACAAGTACTTGACCACTGCTCCCAGTTTGAAAGGCCACCACAAAGAGCCCAATATTGTAGATAGAGAGAGAGAGAGAGAGAGAGAGAGAGAGAGAGAGAGAGACAGAGAGAGACACAGAGAGAGACAGACAGACAGACATAGACAGAGAGAGAGAGAGAGAGAGAGAGAGAGAGAGAGAGACACACACAGAGACACAGAGAGAGACACAGAGAGAGACAGACAGACAGACAGACATAGACAGATAGAGAGAGAGAGAGAGAGAGACACACAGAGAGACAGACAGACATAGACAGACAGACAGACAGACCGGTGGGAGGGTAGGGTAAGGGAAGAGGTAGGGGTAGGTTGGATTAAATAGATAGATAGATAGATAGATAGATAGATAGATAGATAGATAGATAGATAGATAGATAGATAGATAGATTATAATGTAAGGTGGGTGGTTTGGGGGGGATGTGGTCACTGCCCAGGCCATAAGCACTCCCTGCCGGAATGATCAGCTACAGATAGACAGGCAACATAGACAGACAGACTGTCAGACCAGTGGGTGGGTAGGGTAGGGGAAGAGGTAGGGGTGGGATATGATAGGGTAGATGAGAGAGAGAGAGAGAGAGAGGCTACCGTTTTTCTATGCATAATCTGTACTGTACAACCCCTGGGGTCTTTCTGGACAGGGAGCGACAATACTGGGGAGTGTCTTTCTGGACAGAGAGCGTCAATACTGGGGAGTTAAAACGTACCGGTTAATAGTGCTGGGGAGTTTATATGTTCAGGGCGATGCATTGTGGGTTTTTATTGACTCATTTTTTCGTCTGGTACATCAACAAATAGCCCGCTTCAATTTGGTTGGTTTCGTCTTAAAACTGAAGTATCGTCAGTTTTGTTCGAATCAAAGTTGAAGAATGAATAAAAACGCATGTGATAGAATAGAAAAAAATGTGAGTTGACAGAACTAATTTTCGATTTCTTCATCTTGTTTTAAAAAATAGCGCCTTGCAATCAATTTGCCAGTGACGTAACAGCTGGTACCAAGCGTAATGCTGTTTTATTTAACTTGTCCAATGCCGACGGGAAACAGCTCTGATTCACCGGATATGGAAGTAATTTCATGGACAACAAAACCGGACCATGAGATTTTAAAGATACACTGTGCATAAAACCCTAGCCCCTTTTTTGACCATATCTCTACCGTAAGAGCTCACATTGTTCGGGGTCCGTAGAATTACCGAAAACCACACATTTACCGAAAACCACCGAAAACCACTTGAAAAATAAAGTTTATAGGGGAATTATGCCCTCCTAGTATTTGTTTTTAGTAGTTTATGTTTATATATAAGTATATTTAGTAGGATGGATAGAAAAAATAAATAATGAAGCCATCTTATACCGATTTTGATCGTTATCGCGTCTACCGAAAACCAAAAGCAATCGCCGAAAACCAATCCGAATAGCTGATTAATAAGTTTCTATGTTCTTGAAGTATTTATTTTTTGATAATACAGATGTTTATAGCAGTTTGAATTTGATATAGATGTTGGTTTTCGGTCGAGGGACTGAGATAAAGATATTAGGGACAAAGCTTTTCGCTAACCGCTATACGTTATAAGTCTATAAATCCATGATAAAGTGGCCTCAACATATACCTTGTTACAAAATATCATAAATAATACATATATAAACCTAAACTACTAAAAACAAATACAGGAGGGCATAATGCCCCTATAAACTTGATTTTTTAAGTGGTTTTCGGTGGTTTTCGGTAAATGTGTGGTTTTCGGTAATTCTACGGACCGCATTGTTCGCAACGCGCTTCGCGCGTTGCGAGCTGTGCTCGCTATAATCTATAATGGGTATTCTACTTTCTGCCAAGACCAAAGGACCAGAACATAAAAGAGTATGAACACTATATCTATCTTCCTATACACCTAAACCTCCGAGGAGGACATAAGGTGGTGTTCCGGTATATACCCCATACCAGGAGCTAAAGGGTGTTAAATGGAATAAAAGCATAGAAAAAAGTGGCTGAAATGAGTTTGTACAGTGCGATGTAGAGTGTTAGTATAGTTAAAAGATAAAACAGATGCTGGTATCTAGGGAGTGGAGTGGGCTACCTGGCAAACAGCCGTGCTGAGCTGTGCCAAGGTAGGCAGGGTGGGGATGTGGTGTGGTCGGGCGTTCCAATGTATTATTGTCCGAGGAATGAAGGTGTATTTATAGAAGTCTTTTAGAGTTGTGATCTGTCTATATGGGCCTCAATGCGACAATACCTGTCTTCAGGTCTTCCAACAGGGTCATGCTCAAACAAGCCTGTGCAGTTAAAGAGACTAGCTAGAAAATTAAAATTTAGCTTGTAGCAAGTTTAGATATGATACTTAACAAAGGCCCTGATTAGACTAGGCAGATGTTTCTTCGTCTGATCTGGGTCTGCCCTGTTTGTATAGGCCTTTTTGGCAGGCAACTAGTGTTTGAAATTTGAGAACATTTACCATATGATACTTAGGTGCAAGATGATCAAGAAAGTGGCAACTATAAGCATTGCAGCAGATGACAAAAAATGCCATATTGAGCTCATGGAGAGCGCAGTGGCTCAGTGGTAGAGTGCTTGACTCGAGACTGAGGGGCCGCGGGTTCGAGCTTCACCGGGGTCGCTGCATTGTGTCCTTGAGCAAGAACATTAAAAATAAAATAATCCTAGCTTAGTACTGGTTCAACCCAGGAAGACCCCTCCCTTTATAACTGAAAGATGGGACGTAAAGAATCAAATCAAACACACAATATTGAGCTCATAAGTTACCTGTACAATGTACTCTGATATAAGGACCTGCAGGGATAACACTTTTCCCTCCACTGACAATTTCTTTTGTCTGCCGAGAGCTCTCTCATCTGCTTAATGCTCTTAGATAGCCTATAGTGCAAACAAGGGAGCCGTCTGATCAGAGATCAAAGTGTTAGCTTTCATGATAAATCTAGTCTGACGTTAAAAGTCGAAGACATTTTCAGCAGGACTTAAGTTAAGAGTGCATTACCAAAAGGTTAATTTTCTTATTTCTGAACCAAAACATATGTTGTGGGTACTCAAAAGAACGGTCTCAATGAGACGGTCGTTTTGAGCACCCAAAACATTTGTTAAAACTGATGGGCAAGAAAATATTTACAATTTTACGCTCAAAATATTTGTTTATCTAAACTTATGTTTTCAGGACATATAATTATTGGAGGGATGAGGATTAATTACATTTTGAGCTCTTCCTTGCTAGTGGCGACTTTTGTCATCATTCTGTTAACAAAGGGTCAGTCTTAGCGAGTCTGATTGCAGATCCAGGGTCACGGTCAATCCCATACTTTCGTTGAGATTGATCATGAAATAATTTCTACAGTCACTCTCGATGTCCATTTCAAGCAAAAGTGTGCACAAAGTACTGGTTAACCACTTTTACAAGCTAGCACAGGGTGAACTGATCTGTATTTAGGAAATTCTGGAAGATCAGTCCAGATCTGGATCCAAATAGTTTGACACTCTGATAGTGTTTTTGAAAAAGTTAATTTTGGAAAGATAGCAGATGACAACAAGATTTAATTGGGGGTTCGGCAGTAAAACAAGTAATTCTTAGCATGATGCTGGATAATTTTTCATACTTCTGTTGTGGCTCCAAACTGTTTGCTATAAAGGTTATAACAGTGCATCAGATAATTTTTTTCTCATTCAGTATCATACTGGTCAAATTTGAAAACAGTCAGTAGCGACCAAGAATGGTTCTTTGGAATCAGTATCCATTGAGTACATGAATGTCACAGTTTGATATGTCTGCATGAATAGTGGCAAGTAGTGCACGACAAGTAGCATGATGTCTGTCTCATTGAGATGGTTCTTTTGAGGACCCAAAACACATATTGGTTGATAATTTATTTTTGTTACACACACGTATCTTGCACGTATGAAATGCTTAAATCATATTTGGGGCTTTCACCTCTAATATTGAGATTGGGACATGCTATGCCGTTGTCATGAAACTTATCAGTGTGATGTTTCCCCTTCTGGAGGGATTCTTTGATAATGCCATCTATGACATCAATGATTTAGGCAATCTCTCTCTATACGTCAAATGACATAAATTTGAACAAGGACGCCTGTTTTAACGCCATGCCGACTATAAACAGTTAGAAAAACAGCTGATTCGCAAATTGCAGAAGAGAAATTCCTACGACCTTCACTTTCGGTATTGACTGGTTCACAATTAATCTATCGATTACGATAGTTAACTTCCCGGCAATGTGTCCGAAACCACCTGAGGTCAACGGAAGAAATGACCCAAAAGGGATGCCACTGTTGGAGACAAACAAAAACATCGATAAGCAGTCAACAGTTTGATTCTGGATTACGGAAACGCACAATGTTTGCCTGACTCATAAATCACTTCAATATCAAGCGTCTTCTGAGTTTGAAGGGCAGAAACCACTTCTCTGTCTTAATGGTTCCCAGGAAAAAATATACCGCACCGAAGAAAATGCATCTGTATTCAGTACGTCCTAATTTTCAACTCTATCTGTATTCAGATAAAATGGACCCATAATTTACACCTTTGTGGGCGCTATCTGGAGCGCTGGTTATAATCATTTTTTTTGTCATCTGATTTTTTTCAAAATTAACTTTTTTAAAAACTTCCATTCATGAATACTCAGTGTGTCAAACAGTTTTGATCCATGATCTGAGTCCAATTTAAACAGGTGAAATGTTTGCAAAGGTTATCAGCAGACATCCAATCAAAGAGTTTAAGACAATGTGTTCTTTTGAAATTTATATCTGTTCTTTGCTAGGATAAATCTGATATGAGTTCGTTTGTCATTTGGCTTGTTTTTGATCCTTTTGAATGAATTCTGTGATTAAATAATGATAATTCAATTTTTGCTGATTATTGATTACAGTAATTTGATTACAAGAATGCTGACTTTGAGCACTGTACATTTTATGAATGAGCCAGGTCAAAAGAATAAGTAAGTAAGTAAAGTCTTTTTTTTTCGAGGGGTACAACATTTAGCACACCCATTAAAAAGTACATA
Organism: Loripinus fragilis; assembly: GCA_964019695.1. Taxonomy (NCBI): domain Eukaryota; kingdom Metazoa; phylum Mollusca; class Bivalvia; order Lucinida; family Lucinidae; genus Loripinus; species Loripinus fragilis. The sequence goes on from OZ026524.1 coordinate 30,517,018, forward strand.
ATATACATGTAATGAGGCCCTCAGTGCAGAAAAATAAGACTCGACCCTTAGCCGCAGGGATAATCCTAGCCCAAAATGATGATGGGCCCTTAAAATGGGCCAATGGCCCATATCCCATTCAAATACATGCAAATTTCCAAATTTTAATTAGCCATTTGAAATTTTTATGGGCCCTTAGCAAAATTTGATGGGCCCAAGAATCCTTAATATCCACACCAGAGCATAATTGACATGAGATTTGAATAGCTTGTATATGGGGCCCAGCCAAAAATAGAGTCTATTTTAGCAAAACATTAAGAGTTTTCTCACAAAATGGATTGGGCCCATCCTAGAATTATCCCTACATGATGATAGCCTGTGTAGCAGCAAAATAAGACTCAATTGCAGTCCAGCTTGCTCAGCTAGTAGTTAAGAGTGCGTTATTAAAATTCATTTTTCTTATTTCTCAACCAAACATACGGTATGTTGTGGATTTCTGATAGATAAAAAATGTGAGTAGCTTTTCATCGGGCTATTTAAGCAAAATAATTTGCGTAAAATTGCGATTATTTTCTTATCCATCTGTTAAAACATGTGTTTTGGTGCTCAAAAGAACCGTCTCATCGAGACGGTTCTTTTGAGTACCCACAACATATGTTTTGGTTGAGAAATAAGAAAAGTAATTTTCTTATCTGGGGGCCTGGCTTTTGCAATTGGGTGCAAAAGCTACTCACAGATTTACATAAGAAATTTTAAGAGTATTTGGTTTTTTTTGCATATTCAAAAAAACTTCAAATGAGATTTCAAACTATATTATCTCATACATGTATATTTGATAGCAAAATATTGCGAGTCAAAGGAGAACCCTTACTTAAACTTCAGGCCCAAAACATATATTTAAACTGATCGATGATGAAATAATAACAATTTTGCACATTAAAGGTCTAGATAGTATGATAGACAGATTAATGATCTTTGGAAATGTGAGTGTGGTAGTTCAAGTTAAACTGGTACCCTGTTATCTTCTCAATTCCACAACTGGTAAACCCTATTGTATCGTTGGTTGTGAGTGGTTTATTGACCGGCCAATGAGATGTCATGTTACGTTTCAAATTTAGCATGGGTATAAACTGATGGTCAAGATATTTGTTTACAAATTCTAATTTGGGAGCGCAGTGGCTCAGTGTATAGAGTGCTTTACTCGAGACCAAAGGGCCACAGGTTCGAGCCTCACCGGCTTCACTGCGTTGTGTCCTTGAGCAAGACACATTAATCTTTATAGCTAAGTACTGGTTCAACCCAGGAAAACTGGTCCAGACGTAACTGAAAGATCGTTGACTGGGACGTAAAGAATTAAATCAAACAAACAAAACAAATTCTAATCCCTAAAGCAAAGTGAGTTTTGAGAAAAATGAATTTATCCAACATTTTTACAGGATTATGGAATCGAAATTGGTTGATTTTTAGCTCACCTGAGCCATTGGCTCATATTGAGCTATTATGATAGTTGGATGTTGGTCGTGCCTCGTGTGATATCAACAATTGCTTTAAAGGACATCTATTCCTAAACTACAGGCTTTGATTTTGATCAAACTTGTCAGAAAAGAACCTTGTAAGGCCCTCTTTCAAAATTGTTCAAATGGTTTCGGTCTGTTGCATATCTAGGTCTCACAGGCTAAAAAAAGATTTTCAAGATGAAAACTTTGAAAATCTTTTTGTCTGAAACCACAAGGCCTATAGAGCCTTGATATTTGGTATGTAGCATCATCTAGTGGTCCTCTACCAAGTTTGTTCAAATTATGCCCCTGGGGCCAAAAATGGCCCCATTCCTCAGGTAACATGTTTTACATAAGCTTATAAAGTGAAAAACATGAAAAAAATTTCTTATCTGAAACCATATGGCCTAGAGTCTTGATATTTGGCATGTAGCATCACCCCGTGGATCTCTACCAAGCTTGTTCAAATAATGCCCCTGGGGAAAAAACGGCCCTGCCCCGGGGTACCATGTTTTACATAGGCTTATAGAGGGTAAACATGAAAAAATCTTGTCTGAAACCATAAGGCCAAGAGTCTTGATAATTGGTATGTAGCATCACCTGGTGAACCTCTACCAAGTTTGTTCAAATAATGCCCCTGGGGTAAAAAATGGTCCCTTCCTTGGGGACACGTTTTACATAGGCTTATATAGTGAAAAACATGAAAAAAAATCTTCTTGTCTGAAACCATATGGCCTAGAGTCTTGATAGTTGGTAGGTAGCATCACCTGGTGGACCTCTACCAAGTTTGTTCAAATTATGCCTCTGAGGCCAAAAATGGCGCCGCCCCGGGGGTCACATGATTTACATTGGCTATACATAGTTAAAAACATGAAAAAAATCTTCTTGTCTGAAACCATAAGGCTTATATATAGAGCCTTGATATTTGGTATGTAACATCACCTAGTGGATCTCTACCAAGTTTGTTCAAATTATGCCTCTGGGGCCATTTTCGCCCCACATGTGGTCACATGTTTTACATAGGCTTATATAGGGAAAAACGTAGTCTGAAACCATCAGACCTAGAGCCTTGATATTTGGTCTATAGCATCACCTATTGAACCTCTAACACGTTTGTTCCAATTATGCCTCTTAGTGGCCCATGTGTCACCAGGGACATAGCCAGTTTTCAACAGATACCTATATATTACTCAGGTGGGCGATGTAGGGCCACTTGGCCCACTTGTTATTGTATCTAAAGATCTTGTGAATCATAATCTGCACCATTTTCTCACACTCTAGAGTTCCCCATGGATCATGCCTATTCCGAGATTCTCACCAAATCTCAGGGTCATAATTTTGGCCACCTGGATTAGCTAAAATTGTTGACTGGGATGTAAAGCATCAGATCAACACAAACAAGAACACATGCACCTTAAATTCCGCCTCCAAATTTATTGGAATTTGTACCTGCACAAGAAGTGTTAACCGATATCTTCCCCCTGCATGCAGGGATTTTTCAACCTTTTTGGGAAGGGGCCCTGGGGCCTTTTGCTTTTGGAAAATTTCGGCATTTTAACCGAAATTGGGAAAATTTCTTCATCCATTTTTATATTATTTTCTTAAACAGGGACCCTAAAACTGCATTGAATCACTCTTTTTCCTGATTGTATGCTTTATTTTGATTAAAATCCATTGAAAATGAAGGCAATTTGTTAACGTATATTGATTTTCATAAAACGACCTTCTGATTGGAATTTTTTGTGCAAATTGGGAAAAAATGTTGGCATTTGCCATTGGGACAGGGGCCTTATAACGGCCCCTGAGACACCTGAAAAAAATCCCTGGCATGCAAGGGACCTTTCTATTTGATAGGACTAATACAATATCTCTGGAATGTAGCAAAGGCATAATATCATCATGATCTGAATAATAATACATATCATTCTTTCATGGGGGTTTAACTTGTGTTTTCTGTTGTTTTATATTACATTTGCAAACAGTTTAGAGCCAGATCAGGCAAGACAAAATAACATATAGCCTGTAGAGTTAACTCTCCATACCTCCTAGTGTATAGTCTGCTGATAACTTTTTCGAACAGTTTGGAACCAGATCAGGCCCGACATTCTGTCGGGCCTGATCTGGATCCAAACTGTTTGACATTCTGATGGTATTCCTGAAAGAATTTTTCGAAAAGTTGATTTTGAACAAAATCAGCAGACGGCAAAAGCAGCATGAAAAATTACTAGTTAAGGTGCCAATCATTTTTCAATTTTAATTTTTACGAAAAATAAGGCTTAACATCTCATGTGAATCCTCTGCAAGCAGCAACAGAGTTTTGAAAAGGTTAGCTACCACAAATTATCTGTTCCATAGGCAGTAATTTTAGGAAGAATCTATCAATGATTGTGAGGGTGGGATAGAAAAATCTGTCCCAAGGATCATTGTTTGGCATCACGAGGCTTGCCAAGTGGTCACGAAAGGTGATCCAAGGGACTGATTTTTCTATCCCTCCCAGAGCTCTCACTTACTGACGATTTGCAGTTCTGAACTCCCATTTTTGGTGCTGGGACTCCTATTTTTTGAATGAGACTATATTCTTTTGTATTGTGGGACTCCCACTTTTTGGCAAAGAGGGCTCTGGGACTCCTGTTTTCAAAATCCAAGTGAGAGCTCTGCCTCCCTCACACAAGTAATGGAATCTTTTTATCTGGCTCGCCATTGAATTTTTATTTTGAAATAAGCTTCCAGAATTTCCTTAATACGCTGAGATGCAATATTACATGATGACATAACAATGACATCACTTGATGACAAAGCGAGTGAGTTTCAATCCAAACAAGGAACATTATCCGTTGTGCAAGAATCTGTTTTTCTCTACTTTCAGAAAGAGAATTTATAATTGCAGAATGAACGGTGCATCCTGGCAATATTGAACTGGAGTGCCCTTTAACACAGCCAAATTGTGAGTATAACCTGGTAATCATCAATGCGTTCCCTAAAAATAATTTTCTTATCTATCAACCAAAACATATGTTGTGGTACTCAAAAGCCGTCTCAATGAGACAGTTCTTTTGGGCACCTACAATGTATGTTAAAACTGACGGGTATGAAAATATTTAGAATTTTATGCTCAAAAATAGTGCTTATCTAAACCAATGGTAATGATATTATATATGCTTTCTTAAGGCTGAAAAACTTGTTAGCATACCATGCCTAATGTTTTCTCGATGACCCTTAAATATGTCTTATCTGTGGTCATGACTTGCCATACTTGGATACGCAGGCTGGTCCATCATCAGGACATCTTGATCTAAACTACTGGCTGGATTTTGACCAAACTTGTTAGGAATGATCCTTATATGGCCCTCTATTATAAATTGTTCAAATGGTTCCGGTCCATTGCATATCTAGGTCACACAGGCTTAAAATAGATTTTCAAGATGAAAACTTTACAAATCTTCTCTGAAACCACAAGGCCTAGAGCTTTGATATTTGGTATGAAGCATCACCTATTGGGCCTCTACTAAGTTTGTTCAAATGATCCTCCTTGGGCCAAAAATGCCCCAGCCCCAAGGGTCACATGATTAACTTAGGCTTATATAGGGAAAACATAAAACATCTTCTTGTCTAAAGCCATAAGGCCTGGAGCCTTGACGTTTGGTATGTAGCATGACCTATTGGACCTCTACCAAGTTTGTTCAAATTATGCCAATGGGACCAAAAATGCCCCAGCCCCAGGGGTCACATGATTTACTTAGGCTTATATAGGGAAAACATAAAACATCTTCTTGTCTAAAACCATAAGGCCTGGAGCTTTGACATTTGGTATGTAGCTCTACCTAGCGGACCTCTACCAAGTTTGTTCAAATTATGCCCCATGGGCTAATAATGGCCCTGCCCACTGGGTCACATGTTTTACATAGGCTTATATAGGGAGAACCATGAAAAAATCTGCTTGTCTGAAACAATAAGGCACAGAGCCTTGATATTTGGCATGTAGCATCACCTAGTGGACCTCTACCAAGTTTGTTTAAATTATCTTCCTGGGGCCAAAAATTGTCTCGCCCCTGGGGGTCACATGTTTTACATAGGCTTAATTATATTGGGGAAAAATGGAAAAATCTTGTCTGAAACCATAAGGCCTAGAGCCTTGATATTTGGTATGTAGCATTACCTAGTTGACCTCTACCAAGTTTGTTCAAATTATGCCCCTTGGGCCAAAATTAGCCCCACCCCAGGTTTCACCAGGACCATGGCCAGCTTTCAATAGATACCTATATGTAAGCTTTAACAAAACTCGGGTTAGCAATTTAGGGCCACTTGGCCCTCTAGTTAATGTCATCACGTTCTGGCTTATTTTAGATATGTGCAGGCATGCATAGATTTTTGCATTTATAAAACATTTTGGTTGTTTTCAAATACTTGTCATGGCGTGACTTCAAAATATCAAGTATTTTTTTCTTTTTTACATAAAATTTAAATCTGAATGGAGAAAGACTTTGGGCTGCCAGGCAATAAAAGGACCTTTCCGACCTTATGCAAGTTTAATAAATAATCCATAAAGCGCCACCTATAATTTGCAGCAGATGACAATTTCAAATTTTGGCGCTTTTTCAAAATAACAAATAATGCATGATATTTCTGAGAATTGTCTGCTGGCAGACAATTCTCATGAAATATCATAGCTTACTTTTTGCGAAAATAGAGAATGATGTCCCAAAATTTGTCGTCTGCTGCAGTCAAGATTGGTGCTTTAAGGGAAATAGCCAAATGGGCTAAAGCACAAATAAATTGTAAACCATCCATAAAACACTCACCTTGTAAACCGGGGATGGCAGGTTCAATACCCGGCATTTCCAGTCTGTCAGATGAGACTTAGCTTTGGCCCCCTCTTCATAAGACCTTAATTAGCTGTTGGTGGGACGTTCGACATAACGACACACACAATGGACCATCCCAAGTTTATCGTATGGAACCAGAAGGAAGAATCTATTTTTCATAGACCATGGAAACTTTCATTGATCCAGAGGGGTTAACAGAGTGCAGTGGCTTAGTTGGTAGAGCGTTAGACTGGAGATCGAAAGGTTGCTTGTTCGAGACTCACCGGGGGCAGTCACTGTGTTGTGTCCTTGAGCAAGACACTTTATCTGCTGCTTAGTACTGGTTCAACCAAGGAAGACAGAAATCGTCCTAACATGACTGAAACATTGTTGACTCAAAAAAAATTGAGGGTTAGAGTGTTGTTTTCACATGTGTAGGCTTGTTTGATCTAGCTGAAAAGAATTTGAGATATTTTCTTTATTAAAGCCCATTCATTTACTGACTTTTATGACTGTAATATTATGTGGTTTTTCACACAAAGAAATAAAAAAAAATGTAATAACAGAATATCAATCTATGGTTGTAAAAAATCTACATGAACAAAATAGGATTACCAATCATTAAAAGAGTTCACCCTTATCCCACCACTATTCTTTTTCCTGAAAATGTCTGTTTTTTTACCTCTGCTGCATATATCCAAGTGCACTTCAGACTACAGTAGACTTAATGGGAGCAGTCTGATCTATGAGTCCTAGAAAAAGGGATAGTTGGCAAGCAGAATGTTGTGGTTTCGGAGAAAGTGGAAACTTACTCTTCTTTAAAAATGCCCTAGGAGAGCAGTGGCAGAGTGCTTGACTCAAAATCGAGGGGTTGCATGTTCCAGCCTCACTGGAGGCACTGCGCTGTGTCCTTGAGAAGGACACTGTATCCTATGCTTAGTTCAACCCAGGAAGACCCGTCCCAACATAACTGAAAAATGTAATATTGAATCAAATCAGACAAAATTAAAATGACCAAAATTTTCTGAATTTAACCCTTTATTCCATAATAGCGCCTTTTGATGCCTTTGAAATGTCATGATTTTAAAAATATTATGGAAATGGTGCCCGTTTTAGGTATTTTTTCTCCTAAGACCATTTTAATTTTTAGGATAGGGTTGGTAGGCAACAGGAACCACACATATATTTCATTTAAGCCTATAACCTTTGCAAAGAGTTTGGTCCCAGATCAGGGCTGACAAAACATCGGTTCTGCTTTAGATCCAAAATTGGTTGACACTCTGATAGTGCCCCTGAAAGAATTTGAAAAGTTAATTATGGAGAGACAATAAAATCAACCCCAGCATCATTCAAGAGTTATTGGTTTGAATATGGTAAGTTCCATTGTCTGCTGCTCAGCTGCTATTCTAATATTCAAGGGCAAACAGGTTCCAAATAGTTCTGTTTGAAGTCGAAACATATTGGAGTTAAGCCACAGTTATTTTGAGTTTTCTCTTGTGAATGAATGTTCAGCAGACAATTTCGGGAGTGTAGATGTCATTTCGCTGGCACTGACATTCAGGGAACTATGACAGTGGGTGGTTTAACTTTGGATGCGTTTCAAGCAGGCGCCAGTATGAGGCAGCTCGGGCTTTCTCCAGGTATGGAAATATGTATACATATATTTTAACTCCCGCCAAGGCCAACCTCGAAAATAGTTTTGTTTCCTCTGCCAGGTGACTGGTGGGTGATATTCTTGTTTTAACAGTACAGTTTGAACACACAGATTTCGATAAAACACGTTCATGCTGTGGCTCCCATTTTTTTACCATGGAATTTTACAAAAGAATTATTGGAAGGTCATTTTCCTATATTCTTTTGATTTTGAAGAAAATTAGCAGACGACAAAAAAATTGGGAGAAATTATCAAGCATGCAAAGGGTTAGTGAAGAGTTTCCGTTTGGTTAAGGGGACGGTCAGCCCTCCATCTTGGGCCAGGATGCAGGTCTCAACCAAACATGATTTTTTTTTATTCTTTACGCGAGTCAACAATTGATTATGTTGAGACAAGTCTTCCTGGGTTGAACCAGTGCTAAGCAAGGATAATTGTGTCTTGCTCAAAAACAATGCAGTGACGCCAGTGAGGCTCGAACCCGTGACCTCACGATCTAGAGTCAAGCTCTCTACCACTCACTGAGCCACTGCTCCAACACAAGATTTAGAGTAAAATTCAACTTTCTGAAAACAATTTAATTCACTATATAGGGGAAGGATTTCCAAGGATTAATCCTGAATTGAGGGTTTTGAGGTTGTTTTAGTTGGAGCAATTATTGTGCCCTTTTATCAGTAGCTTGGTTGAATGCTGTATATGAATTTTTCTTCGATTTGAATGCACATATTTTGATTTCATTAGAGCTTTAAGCCATGTGACAATGTGACCAGCATGCATTCATTTCTACCTCGTGACACGAAAGGTATGACAAAAATGATGAACAAGTATTCAAAACTGACAACAAATATTTTAGTGCAATTAATACAATTTTACAGGTGTACACCGGAAATAGAAATGATCTATTGTTTAGACATGAAAATATCTGTAGTATTATGTCACATGATAAGGTGAGGTAATAGAATTAGGGGGACTTTCCAGTTGTGACCTCATTATAAGGGATCGTACCTACCATATGGGCCTTAACATGAGAAACCCTGACTGATTATGCGAACAACAAAGGCGAAGACCAGCCTTCGCAGTCTGATCGGTGCCTTTGTTATTCGCTCCCTTCAAAGTATGATATCTAAAGTTGCTTCAGGAAATATTTCAATATTCTAGCTAGTGTTCTATAGCTGAGCAGGCTGGTTTGAGCATTGCCTTATTGCAAACCCCGAAGACAGGTATACCCATATACACTCTAAATACACAGATACCTAACCACTAGTCCACCATCTTTTATGCCTTATGGAATTTCCAGCCCTTATTAATTGGGCAAAACCATTTTCAAATTTAAGGGTTTTTGGTAGTAATTTACAATTTCATTCTAATTTTAAAAGTACATTCTGTAAACTAACAGTGCAAAACCTGATCAGACGCCACACTGTGGCATCTGATCTGGTTCTGCACTTTTGCCGATGTCCCATAAAATGCATGCTAGGCTTATATGGGTTATTTTAGTCATTTACTCTATGTTTTTTAGCACACCTAAACATGACATGCTCAATGTAAGCTATTATTGTTTTTGGACCATTGTGAGTTATGTGTCACTCGTTCTATACCACTGGGGTAATTTTAACCAAACTTCACATGAATGTTCCTCGGGGGACCATTGAACATCTACAAAAATAGCTAAAACAAATTTGATCAGTCAATTATATGGCAGTCCATCGGAATGTGGCGAATTACATACATATGTTCATAAGAAACTTAAAAGATCTTCATCTCTGCAACCACTCCATATATGCAATCAGAAATGAAAATGGTCAACACTCTACAGAAATGGCTAAAACGAATAATCAAATTCATGGCATATTGCGGCAAAGTGAACCAGATGACCTCTTCTAATAAACAAGTCGGACGCCGCACTGGAAAAATTGGATGATAATTTACCTAAGGCCAGGTTCATTGTATAATAGTTGTAATTATAGTATATTAAACCCACGCAAATATTTTTTCCTTATATGGAAAGCCCTTTGTAATGTGATAAATAGAGTCGTGTCGCCAGTAGTTTTGAATAAGTACCGGGTATGTATGCCAAGTATTGTTGAGGTCAAGATGACTTTGTTGTTCTTTTCGGCAAATCATTAAGCCCCTTACCTGCCAAGTAATAACTGCAACTTGATTGACCACTCAAAATTGCAGAAGCATATAGCTTGTTTGCTTGCAATTGTTGCATTTTAACCCATTACTCCATAATAACACCTTTTTTTACGCCTTTGAAATATCATGCATGTATTTGAAAATATTATGAAAAATGGAGAATTTTCTCTTTTGGAGCAAATGCTACATTTTCCATAATATTATCAAAAGTATTCATTACTTAACTTAAAGTTTTCCTGAAGTTTTTCAATGTTGTCTAAAAATAGAAAATGATGTCATGATCTAAAAATAGCCTATGGAGTAAAGGGTTAACTCTTTCCTTCGAAGCTAGTGGTGTCTTTTGTTGTCTGCTGATATCCTTTGCAAACAGTTAGGACCCAGATCAGGGCCGACAAAATGTTTAACACTCTGATAGTGTTTGTTCCTGAAAGATTTTTTTTTAAATATTTGAACACAGTGAGTGCGGAGGGCAGTGGCTCGGTAGAGCGTAAGTCTGGAGATGTTTGAGTCACACGGCTGGTGGACTCACTGTGTTGTGTCCTTGAGCAAGACGGACTTTATCCTCTGCTTTATCCTTAAGTACTGGTTCAACCCAGGAAGACCTGTCCCGGTATGACTCAAAAAGTGTTAACTGCGGGATGTAATGAATCAAAACAAACAAACAAAACAAACAAAACAGTCAGCAGAAAACAAAAAAAGCATGAAAAATTATCCCCCCCCTTACTAAGTTTGGGAGCACTCTGATTTGCATTATCACCCAGGTAAACCGCATGTTTAGATCTCGGAGGGTGTTGGCTATCGGAGGTAAACATTGCGATTATGGATGGACAGGGTCTGTATTTATCCATTTTTATTTCCTATAGAAAGTTTCTTGGAGACGAAAGCAGCAAACAGGTTGCTTCTATAATGAATGATAAGGACTCGGAATGTGTTAAATGCTTTTGATCCATGTCCGTAGGACCCTGGGCGACCTTTCAAACGACGATTGTGAAATTTTCAATGAAAAAATGCTATTCGTTTGATCATAGCTAGATTTACATCAACCTTTGACACAATTTGCTTGTGTCGCCACAATTCTATATCATTCTCCTGCATGATTTATAAGAGTCGTATCTCAAAATGCTATAAAAACATCAATATTTGAAATTTGCTTACGTTGATATTGCTTTGGTGGTTAGCAAAATGTGCAGAGGTAACTTGACAGCTGGCATCCTTGCTATCGGAGTGACAGTGGTTTTGATTTCGGAGATTGATACAAACTGCCGCACAATTAGTGCCTGAATCTGATATATTTTAAGCATGTCTTGATACAAAAAAATATGTAATGCTACAAATGGAAGACTATCAGGGGGGCAAAATACAGAAGGGAATTTGAGACGTTTTACAGTTGTGGTGTGTTGTGAAAAGCGCTCATCTTCAGTCGTTGCCATTATGCATGTTTTTGTCTAGTGAGTCTGGGAAAACATATTTATTTAAATTCTGCACTGATTCATTTTTGGTGAAACCAGTATGCTTGATATAGGAAGGGGATATGATGGCTGGGTGGGATGGGGGTGAGGGTATGGTCCCTGAAAGAAGGCAAGAACATGTGCCATACTTATACTCATTGTCTTACCTGGCAACGCAGTATATTAACAACGTGAACAGGGTTACAAAATGCAGGTTCACATTGAGGCGCATCTTGTTGTGTAAATGGAGTGTCAAAATGCAAGGAAACTGTTGGTTAAGATGCCACGTGTGCATGATTAGTAAACCTTTGATCTAAAAATATATTCATGTATGCCATCCAGACAATTAAACACCCATAACCACCAGTCTACTGAATCGCCACAGAACACCCAAACGCACACAGTCCACTGAAATGCATAAAACAGCCAACCCATTGAAACTCCCAAACTCCCTAGGCAACTGATACACCCAAACTGCCCAGCCCAGGGAAGCACTCAGACCACTCAGTTCACTGAAATACCCTGATCAAATCCATTGAAACATGCAACTCACCTAGTCCACTGAAACACCCTCCTGTTGCACCGCCCTTTAGGATTCTACTCAATGAAACAAACTATATCAACAATTTACCCCCCCCAAACTGTAAAAAACAACAACAACAACACATGCAAAAAAAACACCACAAACATTGAATGGGTTTCAACGGGGCTCTCAAGCCGGTCCCCAATCCCCCCCTCCCGCCTTCCTTTCTTCCTTTTTTGCTATGCAACATCTAAAACATTTTGAATGGCATTTCGCTGGCGGGCCGATGGTTGCCCGACAATGTGTGCTGGCTGGGATAGGGTATGTCCATGTCTTGTTTTGTCATCTAGTAGCGTTGCACTGATACGCTTTCTTCGGTTTTGTAAAATATTAGTGAGAAAAATGCAACAAAACATCCCATGCGATGCTTAATCATGCATGGATCCACGAAGTCCAACTTAACTCTGACACACTTTTTTTAGATGAATGGAGTGAGGAATTAAAATACCACTAAAAGCGGGCCATTGTCAGCTCAACAGCAAAACGCTGGCGGGCCGATGATTACCCAACATGGAATGCTGGCTTGGTGGCTTTTGATTTTCCAGGGGATCTGGACCAGTATTGCTAAAGAGCCCCAAAGGTTTCCGATTTTCAAGGGTGGGGGTCAGGACCCTCTGCCGCCCCTCTCTGGATCCGCGCATCTTACTCTTAGTTGAATGCGCAGCTATCGAGTAACGTGAGCGTTCGAATTTTTGGCCTATCCGGCGTCACTGTGTTGTGCCCTTGAGTCAAACAGTACTGGTTCAACCCAGGAAGACCCATCCCGACATAACCGAAAAATTGTTGACTGGGATGTTAAGAATAAAATCAAACAAATTAAAAAACATAATAATGAACCCTGTACAGTTTGCATACGTTTTAAAGCTGTACTCTTTGCGCCATTGCGACAGTAAAATAAAATACCACACGTATTAAAAAGCAATTTATGTTTTTGGTCTGTTGTCAGTTCATTCTTAAAAGTATTAGTATACATGTAAGCTTATCTGGATCTTCACTGCATATTTGTATAGGTGGACAAAGTAATCCATATAACAATACCCGTAAAAATATTGCAGTTTCAGTGGTAATCCGTTCTGTTATTTTATCTTTTAACGTTTTTAAACTTTACATAGTAGTACAGGGCCCGGAATTACAATGGTTCCTTAAAATTAAGGACGACTTAAGTTAAGTATTGATATTTCAACATGCTAAATAAATTGCCTGGATCGATGCAGTACTTGTGGTCAAAGATATCATTGTGATCTACAGAAAAGTGAAACAATTTTGATTTTAATCAGTTTAAAACGTCATTTTTTGCATCCTGAAAAATCAATACTTAACTCAGTAAGTCTTCCTTAACTTTAAGGAGTCATTGTAATTCCGGGCCCAGGTCCTCATATTCCGGTAACAGCGGCCCAAACCCCACAATGGCATTATTTTTAAACAATATTATTTGAGCCGCGACATGAGATTTCCAACAATGTGGTATGTGCGACCAGCAAAGGCTCAGACCAGATTGCGCATACGCGCAGTCTGATCAGAGCCTTTGCTTGTCGCTTGAGTATTATATGAATATTAAGCTACTGAACGAACATAATTTGGAGTTTCTAAGCTTAAAAGAAGGCTACACAGGCTCGTCTGAGTCTATTCATTTCAAAATGCCACATTGTTGGAAATCACATGTCGCGGCTTATTTGTCATTCTATAAGAAGCAATAAAGATGGGTTGTATATCTTTAAGATATTTTCAAAAGTTTCACACTGGATATGCGGCAATCGAAAACGTTAATTCTATCGACAAATGTAGATGAAAAATCGTTGGAAACAGGGTTTTCGATTGCCATTTGTCGCCCGATTTTTCGATTTTCGACGTGTCGCCCGACTAGCGACAAATGGCAATCAAAATTTTTGTAAAAATCAAATGTTTAATTAGATTTTTATGCAACCGTTTGCAGTACGACTTTAAATTATCTTTAGTTCAATAAATGTACCTGGGTGACCACCTTTTCAGAAAGAGATGGACAATCGGATTGTAAAGTTTAGAGTTTTGGTACAATACAAATGTATTTTTAATCATACCAAGTTTAGTAGTTTTATAGTTGTGATGTTTGTTCTATTATCTATAACAGAGGCCCTCCCAGGAGGTACATATTCCCTTGTTCTTCTTAAATATTGACTTGTCTCCATGTTTCATGTTTTATTTATTCCCCCGTTCTCTGACAATATTGTATCCCTCAGTTTGGCATTTTCCCTTTCCCTAGAATAAAATGGCTTGTACAAATACACCCTAACTCGTGAGAGGGCTTCATTGTTAAGGCATACAGAGAACTCCTCTCTCAATTCCATGATAAAAATGTTCCCTGTTAGCACGTTATAACAGTTCTTTACCCATTACCCGATGATCGGGTGACGTACTTGGAATTTGACAGAGGAGGACTGAACATGGGAGTCGAACACTCGCTATCATTTCATTAAATTCTCGTATTGCTCATGACATTTTAATACATTAGAGAGAGAGAGAGACAGAGACAGAGACAGAGAGAGACAGAGGAAGATATAGACAGAGAGAGACAGAGAAAGAGAGAGACAGAGAAAGAGAGAGTAGAGAAAGAGCGAGTAGAGGGAGTGCGAGTAGAGAAGGAGTGCGAGTAGAGAAGAAGAGCGAGAAGAGAAGGAGTGCGAGTAGAGAAGGAGTGCGAGTAGAGAAGGAATGTAAGTTGAGAAGGAGTGAGACTAGAGAAGGAGTGTGAGTAGAGAAGGAAGGCGAGTAGAGGAGGGATGCTAGAAGAGAAGCAGTGCGAGTAGAGAAAGAGAGTAGAGAAGGAGGGCGAGAAGAGAAAGAGAAAGTAGAGAATGAGTGCGAGTAGAGAAAGGAGTGTGAGAAGAAAGAGAGAGAGAGTAGAGAAAGAAAGAGTAGAGAAGGAGTGCAAGTAGAGAAGGAGTGCGAGTAGAGAAGGAGTGCGAGTAGAGAAAGAGAGAGTAGAGAAGGAGTGCGAGTAGAGAAGACGTGCGAGCATAGAAGGAGTGCGAGTAGAGAAGGAGTGCGAGTTGAGAAGGAGTTCGAGTAGAGAAGAAGTGCGAGTAGAGAAGGAGTGCGAGTAGAACAGGCGTGTGAGTAGAGTAACAGAGAGTAAAGAAGGAGTGCGAGTAGAGAAGGAGTGTGAGTAGAGAAGGAGTGTGAGTAGAGAAGGAGTGCGAGTAGAAAAGGAGTGCGAGTAGAGTAACAGAGAGTAAAGAAGGAGTGCGAGTAGAGAAGGAGTGCGAGTAGAGAAGGAGTGCGAGTAGAGACTGGGTGTGAGTAGAGAAGGAGAGAGTAGAGAAGCGTACTAGTGCTAGTAGAGAAGGAGTGCGAGTAGATAAGAAGTGTGAGTAGAGAAAGAGAGACTAGAGAAGGAGTGCGAGTAGAGAAAGAGAGAGTAGAGAAGGAGTGCGAGTAGAGAAGGAGTGCGAGTAGATAAGGAAAGCGAGTAGAGAAAGAGAGAGTAGAGAAGGAGTGCGAGTAGAGAAGGAAGGCGAACTTAGAAGGAGTGCGAGTAGAGAAGGAATGCGAACTTAGAAGAAGTGCGAGTAGAGAAGGAGAGAGTAGAGAAGGAGTGCTAGTAGAGAAGCAGTGCGAGTAGAGAAGGAGTGCAGGTAGAGAAGGAGTGTGAATAGAGAAAAAGAGAGTAGAGAAGGAGTGCGAGTAGAGAAAGAGAGAGTAGAGAAGGAGTGCGAGTAGAGAAGGAATGCGAGTAGAGATGGAGTGCGATTAGAGAAGGAGAGAGATGAGAGAATGAGTGCTAGAAGAGAAGGATTGCGAGGAGGGAAGGAGTGCGAGTAGAGAAAGAGAGAGTGGAGAAGGTGTGCGAGTAGAGAAGGAGAGAGCAGAGAAGGAGTGCGAGTAGAGAAGTAGTGCGAGTAGAAAAGGAGTGCGAGTAGAGAAAGAGCGAATAGAGAAGGAGTGTGAGTAGAGAAGGAGTGCGAGTAGAGAAAAAGAGAGTAGAGAGGAGTGCGAGTAGAGAATTAAGTATAGAGAGAGTAGAGAGGAGTGCAAGTAGAGAATAAAGGTTAGAGAGAGAGAAAGAGTAGAGAGACAGAGACAGAGTAGAGAGAGAGAGAGAGAGTAGAGACAGACGTAGAGAGGGGGACAGAGTAGAGAGAGACAGAGTAGAGAGAGACAAAGAGAATAGAGAGTGGAGAACGACAAAGAGAATAGAGTAGAGAGTAGGGAGGGACACACAGAGAGAGATTGCTGTGTGGCTCTTCCTCACAGTGCCATGGGTTTGTCTGAAGTTTGTGATTGTGAAATTTCCTGACCATACTCACTTACTATTTTTGTTATATTTGCTGGGGGTTCGTGTTTAGCACTTCGTGTTAAACGCTTATATTGTGTCATTTCTAGTTTGGCAATACTCTCACTGAGATAAAGGGAGCTGAATGCTTTGCTTATTGTATTCTGACTTTTGGGCGTAATCCTTATTTGTCTGTGTTCCAGTGTCCCTGTGCTTGGAGACATGTGTCTGCCTGGGATTGTGGCATTTCCTGGTCATTTACACTTGTTTTAACCCAAAGGCCGTTCTTAAAGAAGGGTTGACTTATGTTGTGTAAATGCGAAAACACCTAGTTAAATTTATGCATCTAGTGAAGACTGATTAGACTGTACATGTGCTCGTCTAAACATCTGGTATACTAATTGCATTGCTACATGATCTGTCACCTTCACAGAAAGGTATGTGTCCATTTCATAGTATAATACGTTGGCATGTTATGTTACTGCCCGATCGTTTCTTTAATGTGATGCCAAGGGCTAAATAGATATGATAGGCCAAAACAAACTAATGCACAAAAACACCCATTCAATGTTGAACAAAAACTCTAACAAATTGGTTTATTTAAGCTTGTTTCTCCTTTGAAATGTTCCCCGCCAATCGAACCACTTATTTTTGAAAGTGTTTGAGTGTTACACTTTTGTTTCCGTATGCGAGAGCTTGTTTAATGAGCATAATCAATTTGTCCTTCTCTGAAATCAATGTTAACATGCGCATGCCTACCCTCCGAGAGCTACCCAACATACCTCCGAATGGAAAGCTACCTATAAACATGATACCACCGTCATAAAATTGCAAATAAATAAGTGTTTTACAAGTATGTTTGAATTGTATTTGACTGATTCATTCCAAAGAGAGGTTATACATTCCAGCGGTGGCTGTGAATCAAGTAAAAATAAAATAATACATATAAATATTAACTGATGAATTCGAAATATTCGTCCAAATTACTGCATTTCCGAATTCAAATGCGATTTAAACTCGAACAGATTAAGTTCCAAAATATGTTATGGTTTCAGAGTTATCATCATTCTGTATACTATCGACCTGTATGTTGTTCTTATCCCTCAAAACGAATCTAAATGAAATAAAATCGTCTCAATACAGACCATGTCCAACCAAAAAATCCTTTGTTTACCTCCGGTAGCCAACACCCTCCGAGATCTACACATGCGGTTCACCTGGGTGATTATAGGCTGTAAACTAGAGGAGCATACAACAAAAATGGATAGATAGATTCTTTATTTATTAAAATTATTTATTTTATTAAAACTGATTGGTAAGAAAATATTTACAATTTAAACTCAAACATTTTATCTAAACCTGTCATGTGTGTCCCCTTTCTGCAGAAATATTGTTAACTATTTATGAACTATGCAATATTAGGGAGCTAACAAAACAAGACATGAATCTGGGTCTTCTCTGTCTGTCAGAATATTTAGGTTAATTATAACAAATTGGAATATTAATAAGGAAGAAAAATGGCATATTTTAATGCATGGTTGCCAAGGAAGTATTTCAAAACCATATCCACTGGAATGATAATTATTCCATACCATTGTAAAAGGGACCTTCAGTGTCATGTGAGCCTCGTTGTGAGTTCCCTCAAGCATATGCAGGCCTCCAGATAAGAGCGTGTAATAGAAAATTCATTTTCCTATTTCTCATCCAAAACATATGTTGTGGGTACTCAAGAGAACAGTCTCAATGAGACTGTTCTTTTTATCTCCCACAACATATGCTTAAGTTAATTGGTAAGAAAATATTTACATTTTTACATTAAAAAATCTCTAAATCTAGGCCTATGATAAGTACCAAATGGAATCTGCCATCTTCCAATTTTGTAAGTTCTCTCTTTTGCCAACTAGAGCATCCCCCCTCCTCTTACCAGTAGTATTAATCTTATACATACATTATTGTTCATCCATCGCCTTATGAGGAGCACAGTAACTCAGTGGTAGAGTGCTTAAATTGACTTAAGATATCGAGGGGATGTTGAGCAATACACTTTATCCTCTTCTTTGTATGAAGACCCCTCCCAACATGACTGAAAAATTGTTGACTTGGATGTAAAGAATCAACACAAACAAGCAAACAAACCATCGGCTTATGGTAGGAACAAACATTACCTGTATTATAGTTCACAAGCAATAAGAGTACAGTGACAAAACTGATTTTTCGTTAGACATATAGAAAGAAATAATAGTATTTGTCCGCGCATGACGTGGGAGCACAGTGGCTCAGTGGTAGAGGGCTTGACTCGAGACCGAGGGGCCGCAGGTTCGAGCCACACTGGCGTCACTGCGTTGTGGTCCTTGAGCAAGACACATTTATCCTAGCTTAGTACTTGTTCAACCCAGGAAGACCCGGCCCTGTTTAACAGAAAGATTGTTGATGGGACGTAAAGAATCAAATCAAATGAAAAAGTGCTTGACTACTGTGTGAGTAGCAGAACGTGACTACTATTTTTGCATGCAAACTATACCTCACTCAGGTACTTGCTGGGTTATTTTTCACAACATTTGTCATGCATCTGCAGGGGGTCTTTTTTCAATTAACCTATAATGGAATACCATTAGTGTGTCAAAAAGTTTGGATCCTGATCAGGCACGACATTTTGTTCGCTTGCAAAAGAGTACACAAACAGGCTATTAGAGACATGTTGCAAAATATTTTAAGGCATATATTCTAATTTTATGCTTGACAGCTCGTAAAATGTAGAATTTTAGGAATCTATGCGAAATTAAAAAAGGTATTTATAATGAATGAAATGAATTCTTTACATATTTATTATGCTTCTAAATTTTAGTAAATAAGGTATTTTGAGGTTACGTAGCCCTGAAATATTTTGTTACTATTCTAGTGAGTGTTTTCTGCTATACTTGGCACACAATCAGTGTAAAGTTACATAGTTGGTCACTTATGTGATTGGACAAATGCTTGCCTTTCTTTCATATTTCTAATGGTTAAGTACACCAATTAAGTGTCACTCTTACGAAATTGATCCATTTGATTCACTGCAAAACAGAAGTTCATAATATACAGTGTAATCCTATCTTAAGCAGCCACTCAAAAATAGACAAAACAAAGAACTTAATGATCGACAAATGGTAGCTTAATGAAGGTTGAAAGTATTGCAGAATGCTCCCCTTGGAGCATTCTGCAATAGTTTTGACCTGTATTAAGCGATAATTGGGTCTTGAAAACCAGTTTTTGGTCTTTTTGAGAGTGGCGGTTTACAAAGGTTTTACTGTACAGTGTAAATGGCCCATAATGCTTACAAGAGCTATTTAACTCTTTGCATGCTGGGTAACTTTTCATGCTTTTGTGGCATCTGCTGACTTTTCAGAATTAACTTTTTTTCAAAAAATTCTTTCAGGAATACTAACAGAGTGTAAAACTGTTTGAATTCAGATCAGAGACGTTCTGTGGGTCCTGATCTGGGTCCAAAGTTGCAAAGGTTATCAGCAGACAACAAAAGTCATCGCCAGCATGGAAAGAGTTCAGTCAAATATGATAAAATTGTTCTTTCACCTTTTCCTCATCAATCTTGCATTTTACTATATACTAATAAGTTTAAACAGAATTAAGGAAGTCATTTTTGCATATTTTATTCTGTGCATGCATGTTATAGTTATGAAAATTCCTCACGCACCTGGTCGTCAAGTAACATCATTATTATGCCAAACCAAGCTAGAGCCTTCAGAGAAGAAGTTTAACCAGTTTTCGGGAGAAGTTTTTGGTCTAAATTTTCAGTTCCCCTATATACAATAAAACCTGTATAAAACGGCCACTCTCAAAAAGACTGAAAATTGTTTTTCAAGACCAATAATTGCTTAATGCAGGTCAAAAGTATTGCAGAATGCTCTGCAGTACTTTAGACCTTCATTAAACTACCATTTGTCGTCAAGATCTTTGTTTTGTCTATTTTTGAGCGGCCGTTTTACACAGATTTTACTGAAATCTTTACATTAAAACTTCTCCCTTATATCTGGTTCACACCAACGGCGAATGCCGCGCTTTAAATCAGCGAGCAAAGCGCCGTCATTTTTGTTTACTTTTCCAAAAATATCACGATCTCTTAAGTAATGTTACGTTCTGATAAGCTCTGATACACTCGGATACGAATTGGGGGACCAATTATTGCCCGACTTGTTACGTTTCCTCACGATTTGATCCAGCTTTGATGAGGCTATGTTACGCTTGAAATCACGATTTGATAAGCTTTGATAAGCTTTATTACGCTTTATTACGATTTGATGCGACTATGACGCTTTAAATCAGGCTCTGATACGATTATCAAGCTCTGTTGTGCATTGTTACGCTCTGTTGAGCTCTGTTACACATTGGAAAATGTTGAGATCACCGATTTCATGCCGCTTTTGATCCAGAGCTATATAAATAAAGATGCAGCAGATCCACAAAATCATTGCATCTTTGATTCCAGAACACGATGGCAGAACAACAAGATCCAGAAATTCCAGATGTACCAGAGCATGATCTATCTGAAGAAGACATGATGTTTGTCTCCCTGCTGTATAACTACATCCTAGCCCTTGAGGCGGAGGAGAGCGTGAAAGAGCGTGAGAGAGCGTGAGGAAGCTTGCCAAGCGTAACAAAGCCTAACAAAACCTGTCAATCCTTGATCAAAGCGTCTCAATTCGTGTGAAAGCGTGAGAGTCCTTCATGAAAGCGTAACAAAGCATGTCAGATCTTGATGAAAGCGTCTGACCTCGTGTCAGATCTTCATGCCAGATCGTAGCAAATCTTGATACATCTTAACGAAGCATGTCAAGTGGTGACAGACCGTGAAGACTGGGGTCCCCGCTTTGAAACAAGCTCTGTTAAGCTTTCCTACGCTTTGAGTCAAGCTTTACTGAGCTTTGTTACGCTTTGTTAAGCTTTGACACACTCTCGGCGCTTTAATCAATTCGTGACAGAGCGCCCAAAATTTTTAAACAGTTTAAAAAAATTTGGCGCTCTTGCCGAATGTCCCGCTTTACTCCAAGCTTTCTCACGATCCATTACGACCCTGCCGCTTTAAACAAGCTTTGTTACGCTTTGGTGCCGCTTTGCACGCCGCTTTAAAGCGCCATCAAAGCGCAGTTGGTGTGAACTAAGCATTAGTTGAAAATTGGGAGTAGTGAGTCAGATTAGGGAGACTGTTTCTCCCAAGTCTCCCCTTAGGTTGGGCCCTTTATTATATTCAGGAACTTCTTGACGCTTTATTATCACGGACTGACAAGGTTCAGGGGATATAGCGATCAGCCAGGGGTTAATCTGTCTGTCCGTCCCTAGATAAAAGTTTGTGCGCTCAATAACTTTGGTACCCTTTGAGATATTTTGATGATATTTGGTATACATGTATATCAGGTCAGGACGGTGTGACGCATGCAAGAATGATTGCTCTTCCTTGCTGGCCTTTTGAGTTATTTCCCATAAATGAACTTTATATGGGAAAGCTTGTGCGCTCATTAAGGCTTATACCCTTTGAGATATTTTGATGATATTTGGTATACATATATATCAGGTCAAGACAGTAATGGTTGCTCCCCTTGCTGCCTTTTTGAGTTGTCTCCCTTGAATGAATTTTATTGGGGAAAGCTTGTGTGCTCAATAAGGCATATACCCTTTGAGATATTTTGATGATATTTGGTATACATATTTGTCAGGTCAAGACGATGTGTTTGGAGCAAGAATGGTTGCTCCCTCTTGCTACCCTTTTGAGTTATCTCCCTTGAATGAACTTTATATGGGAAAGCTTGTGAGCTCAATCATTGTCATCATTCCATATTTGCTTGCAGTGACAGTAGACACTCAGTATTATCTCATCAAATATATATACTGGGTTGGCAGTTTGTAACTGCTTATTAACATTTCTTACGTAATTGAATGGTGTTGAGCAAGAATGGGAATCCATCATTTAAATTGTATGAGGATGGGGTTGAAAATCTTTCCTTAGGGATCACTATCATCATGTGCCTTGCCAAGAGATACCAAACCATGATCTTTGGGACATATTTTTCTATCCCTTCCTCACAATCATAAAATCTCAGAGTTTATTCTAGGCTGTGGGAGTATGATAATCACGCTTTTTGGCAATATTGGCCCCAATTTCAAGCTCCCTGCCTGGTTACTTCTTCAAAATGCCGAGATTTGGTGCCATTCCAGTAATTAATCCTGGCTGTAATCCTGTACGTATTTTTTGTCCTTCTGTTTGCATTTCGGTCGCTAAATTCTATTCCATTTGTTTAATTCCGTTAATTTCCGCCAATCTCGTCCTCTGATGAGACTTAATATCTATTGGTTGATGCTGAATTGGACATTTTCTACTTTCATTTTTACCAAAATGGCAATCTTATGCGAAATGAAATGCAGAAATAGGATAATGCAGAAATAGGATAATGACAGTGTGCAAACAGGCATACAGGAACCTAAAACTGCAGACTGATAAACCTTTGTACCTCATTGGCCCACAGAAAATAAAGGAAAAAGTTTGAGTGCATCATGATTTCCAAGACGACAAATGGCCTGGCAGGGAAATTACCATTTCTGACGAATATTATATTGTCTTCTACCGACCATGGTCGCGTCAGGTATGTGCCATTTAGTAATCTATTTTCCAAAATTCTATCATTCTGGAGAAGAGGGTGCTCTAATTATATTCAAATCAGACACCCCTCCCACTCTTCTCCCTCTGTCTTTGTCCAACACTTTTGAAGGCCAGGGTTATTGTGGTTGGGGTCGAACAGAACAGGCCATTGCCTAAAGACAACCCCTGCTCGATATTTTTTAGGCGTGGACTTAGCTTTTTTAAGGGGTGAAGGGCTGGTTGGCGGGTTTGTTTTTTGTTTTTTTGAAAAAACACCATTACCCATTTGATTTGCAGGTTGGCCCCCTTTTGGGAACACAGAGGGGGGGGGAGTTGGCCCCTTCTCGACAAATCCTAGAATCAACTCTGAAGCTGAACCAGAGCTCAAAATCACAACCTGGCCAGCAAGCCATAAAAGTCAGATAAGGATATACCAATCCAACCGATTCCTGCATTTATTGGTTGGACCTGCATTTATCGCTTGGACACTGCAAGTTTTAGATTGTAAAATTGTATAAAGTGAAAGCACACAACTATTTTATTTGGCCTAAGAAATTTAATCAGTAAAACACATTGGGTTATGAATAATATGATAATCTTATCATCACCATAATGCCCTTTAATCTTTACAGATAAATACTTGGCATTCCTGAATGAGTATCCCATCAGTCTGTCTGCTAACTGCCCTTAAGGCTCCGGACATTGTTTTTCTATTTCTTATTGGGGGTATAAAGTTGCTTTATCACATACCTCCTTCCAGCAGGCCAGTCTTGATCACCTGTACATGTGGTAGCAAAATGGCCCCATAGATTGATAGAGGAGCAATGAGCAAGGCAATTAATTAAGCCCCCCCCCCCCCCCCGCCCTGGTTTAATTTGGTTAATACCATTGGGTGAGGGTTTTTAATTCCCCCCCCCCCACCCCCCCCCCCCCTGAAGCGGAAGGGGGTTATAGGAATGCCCTTTGTCTGTCAGCCAGTCTGACCTTCAGTCCGTCCGTAACACTTTTTTGTCCGCTCCATAGCTCCTGAACCCTTTGAACGATTTTCAATAAACTTCACTCAAATATTCCTCTCAGTGAGAGGGTGTGCAGAGCGCATGCCCCAGCTACCTAGACTGAAGGTCAACGTCGCAGGTCAAGGTCAAAGGATTTACCCTTGAATTATGTGTCAGCTCCATATCTCCTGAACCCTTCAGGTGATTTTCAATAAACTTCACCCAAATGTTCCTCTCAGTGAGAAGATGTGCAGAACCTATGACTCAGCTACACAGACTCAAGGTCAACGTCGTCCTTCAAGGTCATGTGTTTTACCCTTCAAAATGTGTCCACTCCATATCTCCTAAACCCTTTGAACGATATTAATTAAATTTTACACAATTATAAATGTTCCTCTTAGTAAGACGATTAGCAGAGCACATGACCCAGCTACCTAGACTGAACATCAAGGTCACAGGTCAAGGTCAAAGGATTTACCCTTGAAATTTGTGTCCACTCCATATCTCCTGTCACCCTTCAGGCCATTTTCATTAAACTTCACCCAAATGTTCCTCTCAGTGAGACGGTGTGCAGAACCTATGACTCAGCTACCCAGACTCAAGATCAATGTCACACTTCAAGGTCATGTGATTTATCTTTCAATTCATGTCCACTCTATATCTCCTAAACCCTTCGAATGATTTTCATAAAACCTTTACACAAATGTTCCTAATAGTGAGACGGTGTGTAGAGCACATGACCCAGCTACCTAGACTAAAGGTCACAGGTCAAGGTCAATAGATTTACCCTTGAATTCTGTGCCCGCTCTAGATCTCCTGAACCCTTTTGGCGATTTTCATTAAACTTCACCCAAGTGTTCCTCATAGTGAGACAGTGTGCAGAGCACATGACCCAGCTACCTAGACTCAAGGTCATGGAATTTAACTGTCAATTTCATGTCCGCTCGGTATCTCATCAACCATTCGTTAGATTTTCATTAAACATCACTCAAATGCTCCTCTCAATGAGTTGTGCAGAACTCATGACTCCCCTACACAGACTCAAGGTCACAGTTCCAGGTCATGGGTTTTACCCTTTGAATTTGGTGTCTGCTCCATATCTCCTGGACCCTTTGAACCATTTTCCCATAAACTTCACCCAAATGTTAATCTCAGTGAAACAATGAGCAGAACCCATGACTCAGCTAAGCAGACTCAAGGTCAAGATCACAGTTTAAGGTCATGGGAGTTACCCTTGAATTTTGTGTCTTCTCATATCTCCTGAACCCTTTGAATGATTTTCATAAAACCTCCAGTGAGTTGATGTGCAGAACCCATGACTCAGCTATGCAAACTCAAAGTCAAGGTCACACTTTAAGGTCATGGAATTCTGCGGCGGGGGATATGGCCGTCCTTCAGACTGCTACCTTGTTTGTGTTGGTCCTTTGTTTTGTTGTGTGGAACTTTGTGTCCTTTCTCATTTATCATCTTGCTGATGCGGAGGAGAGAGCTGGTTGCTTTACTTTAGTCTTTACTTGTGTTTTGGCTGTCTGTGTTCTGTGTCTCTTCCTTGCGGTGCCTTAGGTTGGTCTGTGATTGTGGCTCTTTTGCTTTATGCCGAGGAGAGAGCTGGTTGCTTTACTTTAGTCTTTACTTGTGTTATGGCTGTCTGTGTTCTGTGTCTCTTCCTTGCGGTGCCTTAGGTTGGTCTGTTGTCTGTGATTGTGGCTCTTTTGCTTTATGCCGAGGAGAGAGCTGGTTGCTTTACTTTAGTCTTTTCTTGTGTTTTGGCTGTCTGTGTTCTGTGTCTCTTCCTTGCGGTGCCTTAGGTTGGTCTGGGGACTGTGATTGTGGCTCTTTTGCTTTATGCCGAGGAGAGAGCTGGTTGCTTTACTTTAGTCTTTTCTTGTGTTTCGGCTGTCTGTGTTCTGTGTCTCTTCCTTGCGGTGCCTTAGGTTGGTCTGGGGACTGAGATTGTGGCTCTTTTGCTTTATGCCGAGGAGAGAGCTGGTTGCTTTACTTTAGTCTTTTATTGTGTTTTGGCTGTCTGTGTTCTGTGTCTCTTCCTTGCGGTGCCTTAGGTTGGTCTGGGGACTGTGATTGTGGCTGTTCCTTATCATACTCTTTGCTTTGTGACCAATTACTAGAGTAAAGTGCTCCATAATATTCAGAAGCAATATTGGAATGTGCGTAATTCCTGTTAAAATGATCTGAACAGGACTTTAGTTAAGAGTGGGTAGCAGAAAAATAATTTTCATATTTCTTGACCAAAACATATGTTGTGGGTACTCAAAAGAACCGTCTCAATGAGACGGATTTTTTGAGCACCCAAAGCATATGCTAAAAATTATGGGTTAGAATATATTTACAATTTTATGCTGAAATTTTTGGGTTTATCTAAACCCGTGTCTGAATATCTTTTCAATGTGTTTTGTTAGAAGATAAAGATATTGTTATGATTTATAACACCTTGTCTGCTTAGAAGCCCTAGCGACTTTTGTTGTCTGCTGCTAAAGCTTGGACCCAAATCAGGCCCACACAACATTGAGCTTGATCTGGATCTGAATCATCTGCCATATGGTATTCCTGACAGATCTTTTTGAAAATTCTAATTTATGGAAAAAAATTCAGCAAACAAAAAAAGCATGCAGAATTACCCAGAATGCAAAGAGTTAAGTCAGATATCATCCAGTTTGGCTAATATCCAGTGTATATTCATAACTTAGGTATGTATGCATGTCTGTATGTCTAGGGAAAAACAGAAGTCGAACATCTTCCATTTAAGTTTTGAAGGTTAAGGTGGGGTTAAACCTCGCTTACAACAATTTTTTTTGTCCTAAAGTTTATCCCATATATTGTTTTTGGTCCCTGTGTGTGTGCACATTTGTGTGCGTGTGTGTGTGTGCAACAAACTACAGTAAAGTGGCCAGTCAAAAAGAAGACCAAAACATCGGTTTTCAAGACTGATTATCGCTTTACGCAGGTCAGAACTTTTGCAGAATGCTACAAGAGGAGCATTCTGCAGTAACTTCCGACCTTCATTTAAGCTACCATTTGTCGATCGGTTTTACTGTAAATCATTGGCTACTCAGGGCCTAGATCTTTGATATTTCATAAATGCATACAATTGCGAAGAACTTTTCAAATACATCATTATATTGTATATCCTTGACCTTATCTTTTGACCTAGTTTGAAAATAAATTATAGTAACAGGGCTCTCGATCACCCGATTTTGGGGCCGAAATTCGGCCCCTTTCCCAATGCCAAAAAGTATATTTTTTTCCCAATTCCAGACAAAAATTCCCAATTTGACAAAAAAAAAAAAAATAATAATTATTTTTTGGTTCGCATCTTTATTTCATGACTTTCATATAATACGAATACAGAACATATTGTTACATAATTACAATTTCACAGAATAATAATATATAGAATACAAACACACTTACTTCGTTCTTTCTCTCCCTTTTCTCAAAGTATACTAATTAGCATGCATTATAGCATTACATTTGTTTGGAGAAACATAAGCTTGGTCCCAGAAAACTGCAGATTTATTAGCGCCCCGCCAACGAATGTTGGCGGAGCTCTATTGTGTTCAGCTCGTCCGTCCATCTGTCCGTGGTCACTTATTCATTCATTTATTTCTTCCAAATTTCATATGTGGATTGCTTTCATCAACCTCTCGTTCAAGTTCGAATACGGGTTTTGTCCGGCATTCAAAAAACCAAGATGGCCGACAAAATGGCCGCCACCTATCAATATCCGCTGTTGTGGTCACTCTAACTCAGTCATTTTTAATTGGATTTCTTCTAAATTTTGTGAATGAATTGCTTCTGTCAACCTTTCGTTCAAGTTCGAATATGGGTTTTGTCCGACATCCTATAACCAAGATGGCTGACAAAATGGCCGCCGCCTATCAATGTCTGCTGTCCTGGTCACTCTAACTTAGTCATTTTTTATCGGATTTCTTTCAAATTTCATATATAGATTGCTTTCATCAAACTCTCATTCAAGTTCGAATATGGGGTTTGTCTGACGAACGATAACCAAGATGGCTGACAAAATGGCCGCCACCTATCAGTGTCGGCTGTCGTGGTCACTCTAACTTAGTCATTTTTTAAAGGATTTCTTCCAAATTTCATATATGGATTGCTTCCATCAAACTCTTGTTCAAGTTTAAAAACAAATTTAGTCTGACGAATGATAACCAAGATTGCCGACAAAATGGCCGCCGCTTATCAATTTGCTTTTGTGGACAATCTACCTTCATCGTTTATTACCTGATTACCTCCAAATTTCATATATGGATTACTTTATCAAACTCTCGTTGTGGACACTCTAACTTAGTCATTTATCACCCAATTTCTTCTTAATTTCATATATGGACTACTTTAATCAAACTATTGTTCATGTCTGAATATGGGGTTTGTGAGATGAATGAATATCAAGATTTTCGCCAAAATGGATATCCCCTTTTCGCTACTGGGCATTAGGCGGGGCCCTTTGTCAGGAGTCTGACTGTTCTAGTTAAATTAAACTTAACTGTCTAATTACTAGCAATTACATTATATATCAAGAAATAAGGTAGATTTAATTATTGGAATCAATCTAGCAATGGAAACGTCATATATAAAGACAATAAGTCAAATTCCCAATTTTAGTCAAAAGGCCGCTTATTTTCCCTATTCCATGGGCCCCGGCCCCATTCCCAAAAAGGGGTGTGAGAGCCCTGAGTAACAAAATTTTACATTGGTCTTAACTTTTGAACTACTGAACCACTAGAGACTTAATATTTCACATTTATATACCTGGTGAGAAGCGCTTTTAAATGAACGACCTTGACTTTTGACCTACTATTGAAAATTGATAGAAAATAGACACAAACTAATTAGCATTGGTCATAACTTTTGAACCTCCTGAAGCAAGAGACTTGATATTTCACATGTGCTTGTACCTTGTCTGAAGACATTTACAAACATATTAATTTACTAAATGTATGCCCATAATGGCATTGACCTTTGACCTTGTTTTGAAAAATAAGTAACAAATTATAATTGGACATAACTTTACACCTGGACTTAGAGACTTGATATTTCACATTCCTTTTTCAAACATACCAAAATGAATGACCTTGACCTTTGACCTATTAATGAAAGTAGATGAACAATAGTAATATGCTTTTAAGTTGACCATAAATTGCATGACATTGTATGAACTATTCTGGACCTTTAGCCTTACAATTTCACATCTTTATACCTTGCGGGAAGACCTTTGAAAGCATATGCCAAAGTAAATGACCTTTGACCTACTTTGAAAATAAATAAATAATAGTTCAATACAGCTTTACTGTGAACTACAAATGAGCTTTTTAAGTTGGCCATAAAATATGAACTAAATTGCCAGTCCTCATAATAGCCTTGGTATTTCACATCACTATACCTCGTGAGAAGACCTTTGAAAGCATACCAAAGTATGTGACCTTTGACCTACTTTTGAAAATAAATGCATAGTTCAATATGGCTATGCTGTGAACTTAAATGCTATGTGGGAATTTGTGTTTCACCAATGCAACTTGTTCAGTTTAAGTCTCTTTATAACGCTGTGTTTGGAGTCCAAAGGCATAGACCGTTTTAAAAGTGAACCGTGCCTTAGTGGTCATTTTCCTATAATTCCTTTGTAATATATTATGGTAAAAAAAAAATTGGGAGCCACAACTGTCCATGTTATATCCAAATCTGTGTTTTAATGTATAAACTAAAAACGACTGCACTGTACGTCTGTCAGTTATCCTGTCACATTATTCCTACATTCCCCCCCCCCATCCCCAAACTTTAATGGGTGGTCCCCCCCACCTCCAATCTTTTATGGGTGGGGGAGTGCAGGTTAGTATTTAGTTAGGAAACTAGTACCATAATTCTGGCAGAAATATTTGGGCCTCGCTGCAAGAAAACTGCTCTTTAGGACTTAGACTGCTCAGCTTCAGAGGCTAGCTACAATATTGAAACAGCACATAGCATTAGTCCAGTCATAATACTTTCCAGAAAGAAAACTGCACAGGCTCTGATCAAATCGACACAGGCTGGTTTGTCCCAATTTCAACTGTTTGCACCTTTGTTGAACGCATATTACAACAAAGTCAGGTTTTCTCGCATCAAGCCCCATACAAAAATGCAACTTCCTCCATGTGATAATATGCTTTGCATTTAGACGCATTAAGTTAATTGTAAATTTAGAATAATTCATATTTTAGATTACCTTGTTCTACCTTAAGTAGGTACCCTTTGCATTCAACTTAAAAAAATTCAGTATAAAAGCCAGCTGATAAGGATCTACTTTTGTTTCATCCTCGCAATTAATATATTAATAATGAAATTACACCAATGAATTAAAGAGCATGGTTGCAGTAGTAGAATCCTTGACATGAGATCGAGGGGTTGCGGGTTCGAGCCTCACCAGAGGCACTGCATTGTGTCCTTGAGCAAGACACTTAATCCTTTGCTATATGCTTAAATGAAATGTATGTGTGGTTCCTGTTGCCTACCTACCCTAATTTTTGAACCCTACCCTAAACATTAAAATGGTCTTTGGAGAAAAAATAACCTAAAATGGGCACTTTTTCAGATTTTGTCACTATTTTCTTTGTTAAATGTTATAATAAAATTCAATAATTTCCCTACCTACCTACCCTAAATTTTGTTTGTATGCAACAGGAACCACACATAATTTCATTTAGGCCTTAGTACTGGTTCACCCCAGAAAGACCCGTCCCGACATGACTGAAAAAATGTTGACTGGGAAGTAAAGAATCAGATCAAACAAAACCAATGAATTACCAGATTGTGCGTAACTGAAAATTGTTTTTCTTATTATTCAACCAAAACTTATGTTGTGAGTACTCAAAAGAATTGTCTCAATCAGACAGTTCTTTTGAACACCTATGCTTTAAAATTTTGCTTATGTGATGAACCTCATGGTACGCTTACATGTATTATGTTAAATATGGTACGGATGGAGTTGACTGTCCACAATATTTGGGGTAAATACAGTAAATCGTCCGAATATTTAAAGAAATATAATCCTTTTTGTGCGTGTAAGGTGACGTCGATAAGCGGATAATGTGTCATTGACAACTACTATTGTTCCATGATTAAAAAACAAGAAAAAAATGTAGAGGTTTGTAAGCTCTTTCGCCGCTAATGATGACTTTTGTCTTCTGCCGATAACATGTGCAAACCAAACAGTATGGGTCCAGATCAGGCCTGACATTTAATCGGGCCTGATCTGGATCCATTCTGTTTGACACCTTGATGAAACTCCTAAAGATACGTTGTTTTGGAGGGTTTTAATTTAAAATTGAATTTATTTAAAAACCTACAGACAAAAAAATGTGGATTATTACCCAGCATGCAAATAGTCAAGTGTGACACACTTAATGAAATGGATGCATTATGTTGTAACTACCGGTAATCTCAACCAATAATCAACACTCAGATATGACAGATGTGTCACATGATTGTTTCTTAATTTACGGTTAGGTCAGGGGTTGAGTGTTCTCGCTAGATCTTGTGCAATAACCTCTCCACACATTTGGATAACTACCAAATTTGGTCAAAATGGGTATTGACAAAATGCCAATGAAATTATTTAAGAAATTATGAACTAATATTGCCATGATGCGAGAAAAGAGAGTAGTTAAGCTACAGAGACTACATTGCTTATGGCATACAGTTCATGAGATTTTAGTACCATTATTGCCTATGTGTATAGTCTGATTCTTGAAGCTCGCATTCGCAATTTCGTCTAAACCCATTTCGTGGAATAGACACTTTGTCTGATATGACAATTGGTCTAAAAAAAAAGCACTCTGGTAAGACATTTCGTCGAGAATAAAATGAAGGGTTTTAGATGAAATATTGCATCTTTGTTTTTTCTTTGTCTTTTTCAATTTTTATGACCTTTTTCCTCCAATATTTAGACAATCTGCCTGTTGTCAGCCTTATTGATTCGGGTTGTGCAAAGCTATGGTGACCATGACGAGATGGAATACCTTTGTGGGATCGGATGCAACCTAAACTTTTATGTCACTGGCAAATAAATATCAACCTTTGTAGATATGTTGTCTTTCCTTACCATTATATGTGTAAACAAAATTTAAGACATTTTTAGACACTTTTCGACGAATTGTCTTTTATGCTTAGTTCACACCAACGGCGCTTTGATGGCGCTTTAAAGCGGCATGCAAAGCGTAACAAAGCTTCATTAAAGCGGCAGGGTCGTAATAGATCGTGGGAAAGCTTGGAGTAAAGCGGGACATTCGGCAAGAGCGCCAAATTTTTTTGAACTGTTCAAAAATTTTGGGCGCTCTGTCACGAATTGATTAAAGCGCCGAGAGCGTATCAAAGCTAAACAAAGCGCAACAAAGCTCAGCAAAGCTTGACTCAAAGCGTAGGAAAGCTTAACAGAGCTTGGTTCAAAGCGGGGACCCCAGTCTTCACGGTCTGTCACCACTTGACACGCTTCGTTAAGATGTCTCAAGATTTGCTACGATCTGGCATGAAGATCTGACACAAGGTCAGACGCTTTCATCAAGATCTGACACGCTTTGTTACGCTTTCATGAAGGACTCTCACGCTTTCACACGAATTGAGGCGCTTTGATCAAGGATTGACACGTTTTGTTAGGCTTTGTTACGCTTGGCAAGCTTCCTCAAGCTCTCTCACGCTCCTTCACGCTCTCCTCGGCCTCAAGGGCTAGGATGTAGTTATACAGCAGGGAGACAAACATCATGTCTTCTTCAGATAGATCATGCTCTGGTACATCTGGAATTTCTGAATCTTGTTGTTCTGCCATCGTGTTCTGGAATCAAAGATGCAAAGATTATGTGGATCTGCTGCATCTTTATTTATAGCTCTGGGTCAAAAGCGGCATGAAATCGGCGACCTAGACATTTTCCAATGCGTAACAGAGCTTAACAGAGCGTAACAATGCACAACATAGCTTGATAATCGTATCAGAGCCTGATTTAAAGCGTCATAGTCGCATCAAAGCGTAATAAAGCGTAATAAAGCTTATCAAAGCGTGATTTCAAGCGTAACATAGCCTCATCAAAGCGGGATCAAATCGTGAGGAATCGTAACAAGTTGGGCAATAATTGGTCCCCAATTCGTATCAGAGCTTATCAGAGCGTAACATTACTTAGGAGATCACGACATTTTTGGAAAAGTAAACAAAAATGACGGCGCTTTGCGCGCTGATTTAAAGCGCGGCATTCCCCGTTGGTGTGAACCAGATATTAGATGAAATGGGTTAGACGAAATGTCATAGATTTGCAGCTATCTAGTGAGGCTTGATGTTTAAATTTTGACATGGGCCTTCATCTACATCTCTACTTTGTGTGTGCAAGTTGTGAAGGCTATGGTGAGGATGCGCAGCCTCATCTGAGCCTTCACTGCTCTCATATTAGTCCAATATACCAAAATCTGTGATGCACTTGGTTGTATACAATGTTATGAACAAATAGAAAATAAAAAAAAAAAAAAAACATTGCTACTGGTTGATTGCCAAAAATTTTCATAAGTAATAGATTTTATCCTTTCTTAAACTATTTTTCAAGTGTCATGTTGGAAAATTTGAGCGGTTTAAAATCCAGGTATTTGGTAAAGGTAATTGACTATTTGCCAGCCAGCTTACTGCGGAATGTTGACTGACTTGACACAACTGGTATTTATTTACCTGTTGAATTCCTTGCTTATCGAACCATGATATTTATGACAGTCAAACAAGCCGTTAAAGATGAAAAGGTCCCTTCATGTATAATGCAAACAGCGACGGTCCTGAGCAGACTGTGCAGATGCACAGTCTGCTCAGGATCATCGCTGTTCGCCAGCAGGTAGCATGGGTACTATACTGATTGATATGTTTACAGAATAACAGCTTCAGTCTTCACGGGGGTTCTTCGCTAAGCAGTTGGTTTAGACTTTCGCCTGACGTGACTGTGATAAGGTACTCTTTCGCACGGTATCACTGAAAATATGTTAAACAGGTATAAACTTTGTAATAGTCTAATACCCCCTCTGTAGTGCTCGACAGGATCAATGATATTTCGGAATTTGCATAGAGCGCAGGGAGCATAGCGTGGCTAGTAAAAAATATTGGTGGATTATAGATAAAATTATTGTGACTTGGTGCTTGTGTGTTTCTTTGTTTGCTACTGGAATATATTACTATATTTTGGATGATAGAAACAAAAATTTTGGATAAGAACAAAGCTTTGGAATAAAAATTCTTGGAGCGACAGAAACAAGCATGATTTTAGGTAAGCAGATATTGTAATAACTTAATATTAATACATTACTGTGCGGTGAATGATTTTTC
Organism: Loripinus fragilis; assembly: GCA_964019695.1. NCBI lineage: Eukaryota > Metazoa > Mollusca > Bivalvia > Lucinida > Lucinidae > Loripinus > Loripinus fragilis. The sequence goes on from OZ026524.1 coordinate 30,551,342, forward strand.
GGCGCCAGGATTTGTGGTGTGTCCTGTCTGTGGATTTGGACAATTTTAATAACGAATGCTAAACATGTTATGAACAAATCTTGCTTTAGCTATGTGTCATTTAGTATTATAGGTATTGGCAAACTTCGAAAACAGTGTTGATCAGGATCATCTGGCTTCTGCAGAGTCTTCTTAATAACTGTACTTGTATTTTACTCCAGAGGTGTGCAGTGGTAGAGTGCTTGACTTGATCAAGGGATTGCTGGTTGGAGCCTCGCCAGAGGCTCAGTGAAATGTGTCCTTTGGGCAAGAAACTCTATCCCCTGCTTTGTGCTATATAGCTCGACCCAAGAAACATGAATTATTGCTGTTTTGTTTGTTTTAATTCTTTACATCCCATCAACAATCTTTCAGTTAAACAGGGACATGTCTTCCAAGGTTGAACCAGTACTAAGCTAGGATAAATGTGTCTTGCTCAAGGACCACAAGGCAGTGACGCCGGTGAGGCTCGAACCTGCGGCCCTTTGGTCTCGAGTCAATCACTCTACCACTGAGCCACTGCGCTCACTTATGAATTATTATTATTGTAAAGCAATCACTTCAAACAAACAAATAAAAAAAATTTACTTTTAAAATGTTTGAAATTTTAGAGTGTTTATTTTAAATTTAATGATACGGTATCTTAAAAAATTTAGGGATTGGGATGCTAGGTTTCCAGGCAATAGTTATGCCAATTACATGGCCCCAAATTTGAAAAAAAAAACATTATACTCATTTCTGTTGTAAAAATAAATATTGACTTCTTATTCAGGCAACTTGATGCTAACAAAAAAAAATTTCTAGGGTAGAATGTAAATTACTAATAATGTTTTTAATGATTGAGTTTTATTTTAACAAGTTATATCAAACTTTTTGTAACCACCAAATTTTCTTTCACTCAAAACTTAAAAAAGCATATTTATTTTTTGTTTAGATTAGGTCACCAATGGCATTGGTGACATAATCTCGACAAAAAATAAATATACTTTTTATGTTGGTGACCTAATCTCACCTAAAAATAAATTTAAAAAAATTATATTTTGAATATTTTTTGGGCCAAATAAATTTTCCATATGAGGGTCTAAATTTGATAAAAATCTCTATTTCATTATAAATATTTTAACAATTTCAAAACATTTGAACATTTTCTTATCTACATGTATCTTCAAATACCATTACAAGTACTGCATGCTTAAGGGACTTGTACTTCAACAATTAGTGATTAAAATAGGTGTTACATGGTATTTGTTAGATCTTTTGTTAAGCTGGATTGAATTAAAATCAAACCAAATTCTTTCAGAGATCAATGCCCAGACAAAATTCCTGGACATTATGGTGTTAAGTATTTCAGAAATTTTAATTTTACTAAATTTAGAAAGATAATTTTCTTTGGGGGTATGACTAATCCCAATTCTTTTAATGTGGTCACTGGTCAATGTTTCATGAAACTTTGTCATTTCCAACTTTGCTTTTTTGGGAAGAAGATGTTTTTGTCATGGCAGGTAAGTGGAGAGCTCTATAACATTTTTTGTGGTGATTTATTGGGATATTGGAAGATGTTACCTTTGGGAAATTACTAAAGAAAGAAAACATATTAGAAAAAAAGGTCTTTAATTATTATCATGTTGTTAAATTGGTTGAGTTAATTTCAATTTTTGCAAGCGCCAAGTAATTTTTCATGATTTTATTATCCTCTGCTGACTTTTTCAAAATAAACATTTTCAAAAAAATCTTTCAGAAACACTATCAGAGTGTCAAATGGTTTGGATCCAGATTCATGCTTTGTTGTCATCTGCTGACTTTTCAAAATAAACATTTTTCAAAAAAATTCTTTCAGAAACACTATCAGAGTGTCAAATGGTTTGGATCCAGATCAGGACCGACATTCTGTCGGGCCTGATCTGGGTCCATACTGTTTGCATAGCTAGCAATAGGAAAGAGTTAGACATTTGATCCATTTTTACAGTACTTATTTTTGCATAATTTTTTCCCTCTTTTTCAGAACGAACAAGTAACAGTTTAAACAGCCCAGAAGAACTGTACCAAGAATTTCACACTAACATGTCACAGTTTAGAGAGCCACCCCCATACCCTGGACATTCGAAACAGCCTAATCAGTCATCAGGTAATAGTCTAATTATATCCCTAATCAAGATGATTGTCAACCCAAAAATGGCCATAAACATGGGTGAAAGTTTTCAGGATTTTTCCTGAATTCAGGATTTTGTGGCTGACTTTCCAAAGAAAGTCAGCCTCAAAATGCTGCATTAAACAGATCATAATACATGTAGCTTCTCTGATTTGTACTCAATTATACATTTAAACATGAAATTGTTAATTTTTGTAGGCATCCTGCAAGTGTTAAAATTTGGATTTCTTAAAGGCCAACATTGCTTCCCCAGGGAAACACATCTTTGCTCCATAATTGTAACAGTGGTCACTAATTAATGATAATTATTGGCTGCCCACTGTCTTACCTCCAACTGTTTACTGTGAGGGCATATTACACATGTTCTATGTTATCTAATCTTTCAGTGAAAAATAACACCAAAATGATTAATATTCATGATTAATAGATTGGGGACTCTTATCAGCCACCTAGTCATCTATTCGGTATGCCCGGTTTACTGTCCATATAGGGAAACCACTGATTATTAGCTACCAACTGAGCATGCAGAAAAGACATGAAACTGCTAGTGTCTATGATTCTATGCACAGGCTGATTTTGGTTAGCTGCAGAGGTTGTTTTGTTGATTTTTATCATGTAATGCATATTTTTTATTTTGGATTGTGATATTGCGCATATATATTATATACGGTCAAAAGTAAGCATTTCAGTTAAAAAAATTGGTTTCAATCAAAATATTGAAATAGAAAGTCAACATTTTGAGTTTAGACATTGAAATGCAATGGGAACGAACAATGGCAAAAAAAACGAAATTTATGCGTTTAGATGTCGATACTTTGTATTGAGGGTTTGAAATATAAGATAAAAAATCATCGGACTTTCAAGTTCAGTAGTCATGAGATTAGAAATTATTAGCCAACGATTGATCTTACACATGACAAATCCTAAACTTGAAATTTCAACTTCTGTATCATCTCTTTTACTCAGAATTCAGAGAGTTGAACTCGATGTTACTTTTCATAAGAAACTCCATTGTATGGAACATTTTCGCGTTGTCATTTGTTTATTAGAAACAAAAGCTAACTATTTTTATGTCCTCACATTTCACATATAAATGAGCCAGATATTTATATATTATTACATATATATGCGAATAGCAAAGGCTAAGACAAGTCTGCCGTCTATGTAGTTTCGCCAATGTCTTTCCTGCCCATTGATTTTGTTTGATTTGATTCTTTACGTCCCATCAACAATATTTCAGTTATATAGGGACGGGTCTTCCTGGTTTGAACCAGTACTAAGCTAGGATTAATGTGTCTTGATTATTGCTTTCCTCTTTAATTGCACGCCGGTGGGTCGGACTTCAGACTCTATGATGGTTCCGACTTAAAGACTTATCTATTGGTGAGATGGTAGGGGCCTGATGCTTTGGCTGTTTGTCGGGCCCACCGGGGTTTACCTGTTAGATTTCTTTTGCTCCGGTATTCAGTTTAATTTATTGTTGAGTCCTTATCCTTGCTTTATCTCCTTGTTATATCTTGATTTATATGTTTTAGGAGATGATGCATTGATAAGTTAGGGGTCTTTCATGCAAACCAAATATCTATGTGTCTTGATCCACATCTGAATTAAGGGTGAGGTTGGCGCCGTTAAACCGGTTTAAGCCCTCCAGTAAAATATTTTACTGACCGTTCCAAGGCGGTACTTCTTTTGTGGATCTTTTATGTTTTTGTTCTGTCTTGTGTTTGCTATGTTTTTTTTGTGCGCGTCTGTTTATATGTGCTTTGTGGTCACCTGCTGGGAAAGGGCTGACCTCTTGGCTCTCTTTTGTGGTGTCTTCTTTGAGTTTGTCACTTTCCCATTGGTATCCTGTGTCAGGTGTGGTACTTGATTGTATCGATTCCTGATCTTTGCAACCTTATTACTTTCAGACTCTATGATGGTTCCGACTTAAAGACTTATCTATTGATGAGATGGTAGGGGCCTGATGCTTTGGCTTTTTGTCGGGCCCACTGGGGTTTACCTGTTGGATTTCTTTTGCTCCGGTATTCAGTTTAATTTACTGTTGAGTCCTTATCCTTGCTTTATCTCCTTGTTATATCTTGATTTATATGTTTTTGGAGATGATGCATTGATAAGTTAGGGGTCTTTCATGCAAACCAAATATCTATGTGTCTTGATCCACATCTGAATTAAGGGTGAGGTTGGCGCCGTTAAACCGGTTTAAGCCCTCCAGTAAAATATTTTACTGACCGTTCCAAGGCGGTACTTCTTTTGTGGATCTTTTATGTTTTTGTTCTGTCTTGTGTTTGCAATGTTTTTTGCGCGTCTGTTTATATGTGCTTTGTGGTCACCTGCTGGGAAAGGGCTGACCTCTTGGCTCTCGTTTGTGGTGTCTTCTGTGAGTTTGTCACTTTCCCATTGGTATCCTGGGTCAGGTGTGGTACTTGATTGTATCGATTCCTGATCTTTGCACCATTGCTTACTTTGCTCAAGGACCACAACGCAGTGATGCCGGAGAGGCTCGAACCCGCGGCCCTTCGGTCTCGAGTCAAGGTCTCTACCACTGAGCTACTGCGCTCCCGTGCTGCACATTGAGGACAAAATATAGGCGGCCTCTAATCCCACTAGATTGGTGTGCATGCATTCTACGCATGTGTAATCAAAACAATCACAAACTGTTCATGAATATGAATGCAGACAATACACCTAAGGAATCTTCTAACGCATACACTTTTGTTATGGCATTTTCTTGAAAACTAGAATTTCGAATTCAAAAATATTTTGGAATAAATTAGAACAATGTTCTCCGGTACTGCATGGCTTTTTTAAAAGAAAACTGATTAAGAGTATTTAAAATATTAAAGTTTGAGTTGAAAACTTCAAAAAACGAAAGTCGCAAATTTACCATTTTTCAAACAAATAAATGCAGAAAATAGAATAGCAATTTGTCAAATGTATTCCATGTAGTAGCATGGATTAATGAGACATGAATCATTTTCAAAGGTATGTCAGTCTGTATTCTATTATTCATAAAATAAATAAAAAAAACATCCAACTTCTATCTTCTACATCTATAAAAATGAACGGACAATGCGCACACACAAGTAATTAAAGTATTCCTGACAATCGCATCGCACATGTGCTCGATTGACTTTAGATCTTGGGAGCAGGATAGCCATGGTTAAACATTTATTCTGCTAGCTAGCAGCAGAGTCCTGCTGGTGTTACTCACAGTGTGGACTTTTTATATTTCAACTGTTCAAAATTGCATGAAAAAGTCGGTAGAATATGGCCAGGAAATACCACAATCACACACTGCAGACCAACGTATTGCACCACGAAGAAGAGAGACATAGCACTAACAGTCACATGACATTAAAAGCGATTTTTAAGCGACCATCTCTCTCTTCCCCAGTGAGATTATTGCAAAACTAGAAATGAAAATAATATAAGTACTGCACAACAAAACAAGGACCAAATACAAAAATAAATCACAAACAATTGGAGCAACAATAAGCAATTAACCAACAACAACATACACATCGCCATAGAGTGCTCAGTCTAAGGTACGGGTGGGGTGGTGGTGGGCTTGAATTACTTTTACCGGCCAAATCTTCGCCCTAGATTATGTTGTTGTCAAAACCAATAAAAACTTTAAGCTCGCGCGGGGAGGCTTCCTTACTTATCCAATGTATCATCACGGGGAAACAATCAAATTATTACTGTGATGAAACAAAGAAAATAGCTCTGAACTCACAGACAGTCAGAGCTAAAATAAACCCTCCCCCAGTTGAGCCACGGTGAGCCCATCCAAAGACAAACACCAGGCAGTGACCCACAAATAAAAAATTTCTGCCAATATTGTCATTGTGTCTGACGCCTAACCCACCGTGAATTTCATGAATTTCTTATTACAAAATGACGTTTTCCATTGTTCAGCATGACAAATGAAATTACAATTGCCTCACTGAAATGCAGACATAAGCCTCAATTCCAATTTTTGTGACTTCCGATTTTGACCCTTACGAATTAAATAAGCTGTATTTTGTATAATACCCAATGTATTGTTTTGAAATTTTCACACATGATGTGAATAATATTTAATTTTTGTTTAACAACAAAAAATTGAATGCTTTAAACATTATTAAGCGTTTGTAGTAAATTGTTTACTGTATGCGTTAGAAGATTCCCTAAGTATATATATATATATACTCAACGTCAGTGAAAAGTTACCAGTAAACCACGTACACTTACATGTAACATAGGACAATATTTAGTTCATTCTGAATGAAGAACTGCGGACACCTTAGCACTCAATTTTATGGCATTGGGTGCCATGCATCACCGCTATGGAAAACGGTATCCATCACATCCGAATGCATTATAATCATTCCTTGACGGACCCCTGTAGTTTTTATTGCATTGTATAGGAAAATGCAAAGTTTTGGTGCTACCTTAAAGTTTGATCCTCATTTTTCGTGTTTAATGGGATAACCTAAACCATTTTGGTGGCGTTTTCAATGAAATGTCTAGGGCTTGTTCTGGCATGTTTTCTTCTGAAAATGATGATTTCAAATTCTTAAAAACTGCAAAAAACATAAAATGCACGTGCATCACGTGCACCATAATTCCGGGGTCGTGTAACTGTTTTATCTCTCCAAACCAGCTTGTCGTTGACAAGAAACATGAACGCAACAGTAGCCAAAGAGCTGTATTATATATTTTCCGAAATATCGAAATTTCGATACTGGTAACTTTTCATTGACGCTGAGTATACTATTTAACTTTTTCCTTACCAACGGGGATGTTTTGCATGTGCTGATAGCATTTCAAAACCGTTTGGACATTAGGTCAGAGCTGATCTGGATCCAAAATGGTTGACAATAAGGTAGACCGGGTCGCGTAGCGCCGTCGATAACGCGGCATGTCTGACTACAGATGCGTGTCTGACAGCAGTTCCAGGGGTTGCGAGTTCGATCCCAGCCCGGTCCCATGCTTTCCTGGAGGAATTTTGAAAAAGTCAGCAGACGAAAACAAAAAGATGATAAATTACCCAGCATGCAATAAGTCAACCCCTTTTCAGCCAAATTGTTACGAGTTAACCCCTTTTCAGCAATTTTTTTTGTCCTAAATGCTTTTAATGTCTGCTGCAGATATTCAAGTGTAATCCAGACTAGCCTTTTATCATGATCATGGAACCAATCACTATGAACCCGGATCAGACTGATCCTAAGGGAGCAATCGTATCTAGGTCTTTTGTAATATTTGATACCTAAGAATATATTCAGACAAAATGGACAAAGCAAAAGTGTCTGACTGGTGGGACTGGGGTACATTTGTTTATCTCGCATGTCCAACAAATCCACTGAAAGGTCCTGAGCTGAGCACTTTAAACTTTGGGAGAACACTTGTCTTTGGAGCGTCTCGGCCAGGTATGGCTCAATTCATTCTCAATATTCTTATTAGTTGCATGTACAGAACCAACGGTGCGCACCGTATGCATAGACTGATGTGCATCTTCGTCATTAGCAGATTTCAAACAACTTTTTCTCATGAGATGACTGTTGTTTCTGAAATTTATTGTCAAAATTTGAAAGATAAAACAAGCATTTTAAATCTTGGGCAAATCATTAAAATGTGTTACCGTCGCATACATGTACACGTACATGCATGAACGGCACCTTGACTAAATACTTATTTCAGCACTAACGGTGAACTTAGCTATAAATCAAACAAAAATGCTTGAGCATATAGTGAGACTCGAATTGATCTATGAGTTAGTCCAACAGTCTGGTCACGTTTCACTCTGTTAATCACAGCCTCTGTATCCGCCCAGTCTGATCATTTTTCGGTGCCTACTCAACGGTATCGTAAACGTTTTAAAAGCCCATGGTTCGTTGATTCAGGCAGCAAACACTCATTTTACACGATGGGTGTTCAGGCTGGCCGAATGTGTCTTTTTTTGGTGCTCATTAAAATTAATATACTTTTAAATCACTTTCATCTCGGTTGAAATCAGGTGGTTACAGCTCGAAGCCGCTGGTAATGTTTTTTAAATCTTGTAAAAAAAATTCTAAACGAAAATAGGGCAGTTGTCTGTCACTGGTCTGTCAAATGAAAAGCAAAGCATAGAATCCACCAACAATTGCTTCACATGACTATCTCTAGTTAGCTTATCAGTAGTTTTGTTTGGTCATTCCAAATACAGCTCTGTGTACATGTTGGTCTAATCTTATCATCATCAGATGGTATCAATGTGAAGGTATTGGTTTAACAATTATAACTGATAGGTGCTAAAAGCTGTCATGGTGAGCCTCAGTGTTGGCCTTTAAGTTCAGGATTTTGGAAATTGTGAACTTTCACCCATGTAAATTCCTTATTGACATTATGTTATTGGTAATCATTGGATGTGAATCCAAGAATGCCAGGCTGCATTCCTGTTGTGCTATATGTATAAACGGCTCCCCAAGTATATTACCATCATATGTACATGCCAGCAATGAACTTTATTGAAGGCACTCAGATGAGTCTGAGGAGAAGGCCCTGAGGCTCCTTTAATTTGGGCCTTTCTTGGATATTGATGCAATATGAACCAAAGTACTGACTCATATTGATATTTAGCAGATCAAGGGCTGAGTATTTACAGGTAAATGGGTTAATTATAAATTAGTCAGGTTGTCATAGGAATGTTATATTACCATATCTACCATAGATACATATAACATACCATAATAAATACTTTATCTTGGATCCAGATAAGCAAAATTCTTGAGAGTAAAATTGTGAGTATTTTCTTATCTATCATTTTTAACATGTGTTTTTGGTGCTCAAAAGAACCATCTCATTGAGACGGTTCTTTTGAGTACCAACAACCTATGTTTCGGTTGAGAAATAAGAAAAAAGTATGCACTCTTATCTAGAGGCTTATTGGTTAGTTTGATTAGGGTCTCCCTATTTCGCTACTCTTAGCTGGAATGTTTGGCATACAAAGAAATATAATTTGAGCCGTAACATGTGAATTCCAACAATGTGGTATTTTGACAAGTGTATACTCAGATGAGCCTGTGCAGCCCCCTTTTAAGCTTAGAAACTCCGAATATTGCTCAGTCAGTAGCTTAACACTCATATTAAATACTCAAGCGACTAGCAAAGGCTCTGATCAGACTGCGCGTATGTGCAGACTGATCTGAGGCTTTGCTGGTTGCACATAACACATTGTCGGAAATCCCATGTCATGGCTCAATTATAATTGTAAAAGAAAGAAACACAATAGAGGTGAAGTCAGTATGTAAAATTATGAAAATAGTAGTTTCGTAATAAAAAGTAGAGACTAAAGTCAGCAGCAAACATGTTTGCTAGTATTCTGACAAGCATTTTTGAATCAAAGATTTTAGTCCAGTGCAAGTAAATTACAATATTTTATAGGAAAATTACATTATGCTTAGATCATTCATAATTTCATAAATGAAATACCGCAATTATATGAGTGTTTGTGAAGTTATTAGGTATCGAGAAATGATTGAGATATTTTTGGCTTGTTTGAATAAGGCAGTAAGTCTCCTGATATCCAAAATGTATAAGAATTTATAAAAATGATTTATCACTTTGCCTTAATAATCCCTTTTTGCGCTAGCTCTAGATTTATTGGTATGTAAAAACTTGTGATTTTAGTATTTACTCTACAATCTTCTGTTTCAGGTTTAAGACAAAGTTTTTCGGGAAGTGAGACGAGCACAGATGTGTCAGTGTCTTCAACAGAGAACTTGGCATCTTGTCAAAGACAAGAGCCACAGGGGGAGGAAACTCAGACTCAACAGAGTTGTTTCCCTTATGATATTAACACAAATACAGATAGCAGCTACAGTATTTTAGCCCGACTGGGTATGCCAACTTCGGGGATGGAAATACAATCCCAGAATACACCTCAGATATACGTGACAGGCAATACGCCGCCTCATGGACCTCATTTTGCTACAAGCCCGTCTCAGGGGCAGGGATATTATATGTCTAGTGAGAGTGGATTTTCTAGTGCATCAAATTCTAGTTCAAAGTTAACAATGCAGGATTACCAGTCACTTTCGCCAAATGTGTCAAAACCTTCGAGTACATTTAGTTCACCAACTAGTGTATCTTCATACAACAGTAGTACATTATATGCAAATTATCCATTCACTCAGTTTTCTGGATTAGATCCAAATTTGGTGCAATTTTCACAACAATCAGGACAAATGATACCTCAATATTTATCCTCTCTCCCACCTCCGCCAGAGTATCCTGGACTTCATAAACAAGAACTGTATGAGCGACCAGAACAAAGACGCTCCTATGAAGTTCTTGGTAAGCCAGATATTCCGGGTGTCCGGTCACAGCCGGATTTATCCACATTCTGGGAATCTAGCGGCAGTGGAGGTGGCTTACATCAAAGTGGATCATCAGGGTCGAAGGAAGGCTCTCAGCAATCAATAGAACAAATGTAAGTATGGAATTACAAGCTTCTCTCAGATAAAATGAAATAATGCAAAAACAGCCAGGCACAATTCTTTAAGAATCTTTTTTATATCGATACCATGATATTCATTCAAGACCATCCTAGGTTACCCAGATGTGACCCATTTCAGTTACTCTGCTTTTCATCACAATTGATGAATGCAGATAAACGGAATGGGTCATGCCTGGGAGAACATTTACCAAATAATAAAAGTGAATTGTAAATATTAATGCCTTGAGTTTCTTCAAATTTGAAATTGAATTGAAAACAATACAGTGTCTTAAGATGGCATCTCATCACCGTCAGCGCTATTTGCTTAGTTAACCCTTAAATTGCTAATCACAAATCCAGCAGACGACATATTTTGCGACATCTTTCCCAATTTTAAAAAAAAACATAAGGTATGATATTTCATGAGAATCGTCTGCCAGCAGACGATTCTCATGAAATATCATGCCTTATTTGTTATTTTTGAAAAAAAAAAAACAGAAAAAATTGAAATTGTTGTCTGCTTAAAATTATAGGTGGCGCTTTATGGGTTAAAAACAATCCTCAGGGACAGAAGTACATCATTTTATTGAAAATTTGACTGACAACCCCTTAAAATGCAAAATAGACAATTCCATAATTAGTATATCAATATGTATGGGATAATCCATCAAAATGAAAAGGGTTAATAGTTAATTCTATATCTAAATGTAAATTCCATATTTAAATGTAATTCCATTTGTATCCCTATTAGCAAGCATATTGTGCTTTAAATCAAATGCTAACTACCTACCAAATGAGAAAAAAATCATTTTACAGTATTTGAAAAGGGCCTAACATTACAGAAAATATTTTTAATGCAGATGTTACAGTACCGAGTCGCGGATTCAAGAGTATGACAATATAGCTGTTCAAGCAACGAGACTGGTGGACGTGCTGACAGAAGAAAACAAAGGTCTGAGAGAGAAACTAGCCATTAACGACAAGAAAGTTGTCAAATTGCAAAAGGTATGCATCTTTTTTTTTCATTTTGAATGAACAAGCTGAAAAGAACACACAAGAAAAAAAAAAAAAAAGATACAAAGTTTTTGGACACATTGTTGGAGATAGCATCTGCAAGCCCCAGATAAAAGTATGTAATTTAAAATCATTTTTCTTATTTCTCAAAACATTTGTTGTGGATGCTCAAAAGAACCGTCTCATGCTCAAAAGAACCGTCTCAATGAGACGGTTCTTTTGAGACCCCAAAACACATGTTTAAACTGATGGATAAAGAAAATATCGCATAACCAAATGTAGATTCACTGTTGTTCATTTGGTCGAGTGTCAGTCTTATTATGTCCAAGAGGTCGCAGAGTCCCTGCTTAGGACTGTTTCAACTCCGGAAAACATCCGGACATGACTGAAAAATTGTTGACAGGGATGTAATGCGTAAACCTGTTGATCTGGAACACTATGGATGTGTGTCACTGGTATGTGTTTAATCAGCTGTAACAAGCTTACTTTGCCTGTCACACCTGACAGGTGATTTTGATTGATACTTGCGGCAATACACAAAGATTTTATTTTATTGACCGAATTTCCCAATGTATTGAATCTATTGACTTGACCGAATTCAGTCGCATTTCAATGCACTAAGTCACACAGCGTTACTGGCGTATAGATTTCATCATTTTTTTGTTTGTTCATATCATATAATATCATAATCAGATTTTTGTTCATCAACATAAAATGGCATTGGCGGTAATCAGTACCTATGGCATTTCCCTCAGTGAGGCATTTCCATTGAATCCCCACCATATACGTTTAAATATATTCTGTATACCCTTTTCCTATTCACGTTATTCACTACAATTTTGAATTATTGTCTGCTCTCATCTGCTTATGTACTTTCGAGGCCTATATTTCAAACAATATGGAACCAGATCAGACTGCTCCCTTAGGTGAAATAAAAAAGATACCTGTGTTTAGGGTAACCCAACCCCACCTAAATTTATCGGTGGAATTGAGGTTTTCTGGAAAAATATAATTTAATACATATTGAAAGGCAAATTCCCATTTCAAAATGCATTAAATTATTTATTGTCAGAAAAAAAATATGTGTGCCTACCCCTTCATAAAATTTTCAGACCCATTACCCGAAACACACTAATTTTTTTGTTTAGCCTTAGGAACAGTCCGCTCAGGAGTCTAAGTATTTGCTTTCATGATAGAATTAGTCTTGAGTAAGTATATTGGAGCATATGCAGCGGACGTCATAAGCAGACAACATTTTCTGGGCAAAAAGAAGTAGCAGGATAAGGGTTAAAAAGTATAACATATATTTATCTGGATACACTGCAGCATGGTAAAGGATAAGATGTTATCTTTGTCTGAGCCTGTGGTTACAATGGGGGTTGTTACTACCCCTTGGTGAAATTCTTGCATAGTTACCTGTATTGTGACTAGAGATTACTGACAATCATTAAGTAATGGGGGGGGGGGGGGGGCTGGGGGGGGGAGGCAGATTGTTAAAAAAATTACAGGATGGGAATATGATGGAAAAAGAAATCAAGACATAGGGGGTAAACACTATAAACCTTCAGCTTTATAAGCGTACCAAAAACTTGAGTCTAATCAGTAAACCCCTGTCCTGCTGAACCCAGATATTTACTCTTTAGAAAACAGTGTAGATCCAGATCAGCTGATGAAGCCATCTGATCAGCATCTGCACTGTTTTCCATGTAGCTTCAGAAAGTTAGAATCCTGTTACAGTGTTGAAATCACACAACTAAACTGAAGTGAATATGCAATGTTAATTAATTCAGCAGTGAGCGCAGTGGCTCAGTGGTATGGTGCTTGACTCGAGACAGAGGGGCCGTGGGTTCGAGACTCACCCGCGCCACTGTGTTGTGGTCCTTGAGCAAGACACATTTATCCTTGCTTAGTACTGGTTCAACCCAGGAAGACCCGTCCCAACATAGCTGAAAGATTGTTGACTGCGACTTAAAGTATCAAATCAAACAAAAACAAATTAAACAAAATTTATTCAATAGGACAAGTGTTAAGGTGTCCAATTATTTAGGCTTATACAGTAAAACCTGTCTTAAATGGCCACTCAAAAATAGACAAAACAAAGATCTTAATGACAAATGGTAGCTTAATGCAGGTAGAAAGTATTGCAGAATGCTCCCCTTGGAACATTCTGCAATACTTTTGACCCGCATTAAGCGATTATCAGTCTTGAAAACCAATTTTTGGTCTTCTTTATGAGTGGCTGCTTAAGACAGGTTTTACTGTACAGTGATTGGTATGTTTTTATTTCTTTTGTGCAGTTCGAACTAGAGATACAGAAGGTCCATGAAGCATATGAATCCCTCGTAAAGTCTTCCAAGAAACGAGAGTACCTCGAGCAAGTAATGAAGAAACGCCTCGAAGAAGATTTGAAGTCGGCAAGACAGCAAAACGAGAGTTTAGTTCGGCAGTTAGAAGATGCAGGGCTGAAGGTGACTGATAAGAGAGCTTCACGAATAGAGCCATGTGACAGCAGCATGGAAACTTTATTAGCAAGACGTAAGTTTAAACATTCAGTCTTTAACTGAAAATTAGAAAGGCAGAAACCAGTACTTAATGCTGGTAACTAACAACTGCCTTTAAAGTTTATTGAATCAGCTTTTTTCCCCTTTAATAGTAACATTGAAAATAAACTGATCCAGACAAATTCATGAGAGTGATATATTAACTTCTTTGTTTTTAATATTCAGCTTCAGGATAATATTCTTAAGATACCAGGGAATGATTGTTTTCTCAGAATCAAGAAAAGCAGTACCTTCTATTCAGATAGCCAAAATGCTTTATACAGTGCAGTCCCTTAATTATGCTACGCTATGTTTGGGATCCATAGGAATGCACCATATGACAAGTTAACCAGTTTAAAGCGACAATTTTACAAAGGAATTAAAGGAAAACTATCATTTTCCTATTATTCCATTGTAAAAAATTAATGATAAAAAAAAAATGGTAGCCACAACATGACCCTGTTATGTCCAACTTTCCATTCTAATGAGATGTGTAATAAAGCGACTACAATGTATGTTTACCTCTAAATAAAAGCAAATGTTCAGGGGAGAGACTCATTGGAATGAGATTTTTATGGTGAAATGAGAAAAATATTGCCCCTATTGGGGTTTGAAAGAACCTTTTATTTCAGACTATATTGTATAGTTTTATTTTCTGTTTACAGATAAAGAGCTGCTGACTATCAAGGAGAGACAGGACATAGAGTTATCTAACGCCAGATCCACCATTCAGGACCAGAAGGCCCAGATTGATATTTTACGAAATATTCAGTCTAATGTGAGATTAGAGGAAGAGGTGAGTAGGCGTGTTAACCCATTTATGCTGAATGGAATAGCCCACTCTTACCAAAGAGACCAGTCCATTTCCATTTTTAGGGTTGTCGGTTGGGATTTTTCATTTTTATTCAAATTTTGATATCACATTCTGTAAGCAATAAGTGGAGACTCAGATCAGATGGAAATGTCTATTTTTCTTTTCTGCACAAAAACACTTATTTTGTGTGCTCATTGGAAGCATCACATTGAGATTTCATTGGAACCGCCTCATTGAGAATCTTCCAATGAGCACCCACAACAAATGTTTTCGTGCAGAAATAAGAAAAATATCTGACATCATTTTTAGATAAAAATAAGTAAGTAGATTGATTTGTTTCATAGTTTAAGAGTAAACCTTTTTCCAAGTCTAAATGAAAAAAATACCTTTTATCTGTCAACAGAAAATTTTTGACAAGCTCATTGGATGGTCACCATTGATTGCCTACAATGTATAATTTTGTGGCAAAAGAAGGGGTTGGGTTATTCATCTTATCTGGAGCTATGATTACTTAGGCGATGGATTATATTTTGCTGTATTGGTCTTGAAAGCTACATTAAATATGAAGTAAATGGGAATAAAATTTAGGAGGGAAAAGACGTCACAGAGTTATTTTGTTTGTTACACTCCAATGATTATGTCATAAAATGGGGTATTCAATAAGAGGTCAATAGGATTAAGGTTTATTAGGGAGGGGAGACGTCATAGAGTTATTTAGTTTGTTACACTCCGATGATTGCATCATCAAGAGGGGTGTATAAAAAGAAGTCAGTAGGATGGAAAGGCGTCACAGATACCCTATAATGATTGCATCATATTACATATGCAGACCAAGATAAATGGGCATAATTGAAATCTACTTTTCTTATTTCTCAACTGAAACATATGTTGTGGGTACTCAAAAGAACCGTCTCATTTCTTTTGAGCACCCAAAACAAATGTTAAAACTGATGGATAAGAAAGTATTCTTAATTTTGTGCTTAATATATTTATTATTTATACTAACCTATGCATATGCATTAAGTTGTTCTTTAAATAGCTGGATGCTCATGGTCATTCTAGAAGCTCAAAAGTTTTTTTAAAATTTATGGTTTGGCAGCTTTGCCCTGTTTTCAAGTTGATACTATGCAATTACTAATTAGTAACTTACTTTTTTCACAGTGCCAACAACAACAGCTTCTGTCCGACTATGATGAACAAATTCAAGAGGAACTAGCATCTCTGAAAGAAGCTTACGAAAAGAGGGAACAGACAGAGAGACAAATCCGACAAAAACTCGAAAAAGAATTAGAGTTTTGTCGCGCTCATCACAAACAGGGAACTCTAGGAAAGAAAGCTGACTCTAAGAAGGATTTGAATAGTGATATTAAACGAGTCCTAGATGAGAAGGAAGCCAAGATTCTGCAGTTAGAGAAGGAAGTTATACAGGTTAGTTAGGCTGAGGAGAAAACAAAACTTTCATTTGATACAGGAAATTATTACTCATATTTGTTTGTCTTTAAGTCTTTGCCCCCTGTGAAATTTTTCTTGCTTTTTTGTCGTCTGCTGATTTTTTTCAAAATCAACTTTTTGAAAAGTTCTTTCATGACTACCATCTAGCGTCAGATTAGATCCAGATCAGGCGCTGCGTTTTGTCGGGACTGATCTGGTTTCAAACTGTTTGCAAAGATTATCAGCAGACGACACTCAGTAGGCTATGATTTTTGAGGGTCTCCATATTGAAATGTAGTGCAAAATGTAAAAAGTATTCCATCTTGGAAGAAAGACTACTTTTAAGTGAAATGTTTACTGATTCATGTCTAAATGCAAACTGATATCTACTGGCTTCATTCTTTTCTCAAAAAGTCAAACTAGGCCTTTTATCCTTTTGTACTCGGATGCATAATTTAAGTTATTATTTAGATATGGAATTTTTATGAAAAACTACGTAATTCTAATTTTCATTTTATACTTGCCTAAGCATTATTTACTGTTTATTTTCAGTGGAAAGAACAACACTTAGAAGAGAGTATTCGAAAATTGAAACTACAGGAGGTCGAAGTTGAACCTCGACTTCCAACTTACGAACAAGCGTTACCTGTGAGCACTGAAACTTTATGTCTTCCCACCTACGAACAGTCTTCATCGCCCGTAAACGCGGAAACATTAATCAACGAAGCTAAAGCAGAGAAATTGAAAAATATGGAAGAAGTTTACCAGGCGAATTGTAAAGTGACAGAACTTGAAGCAAAGTAAGTGATAACAAATTATAGCAAATATATAAAGAAATAATAAATTAAGGGTTTAATGAAATTCTTGATTAACAAATTTTCCCTTTATAAACTATGATGTTGATGGGAGTTAATTTGGCATATATTCAAGATTTTATTACATGCATTCAAGGTTTGGATGAGCTTAACTTGGTGGCCTTGGTTGTAGTTCTTGTAGAGGTTAAACTATAATTTTGTATTTGGATGAACAAATTTCAGCATAAGTAATATTCTGTTGAATACTGAGTGTGTTATCACAGCCACCAATTTAGCTCCTTCATTGCAAATACCAGTTGGATTAAACATTCTGTTTCCTAACTTTGAGAGCAAATTTGAGAAATCGGGCAATTCTATTTGATGAGACACTCATTAAACTTTTAGACACTGATATCAGTTTAAAGAGGATAAACTGCTTGAAATTGGCATTTTTTCAACTTCAACACAAATTTTAGAATCAGTTTATGTGCCAGGGCACACTATTTAAGGTAGGTCGACGGTAAAAATCAAGGCCATCAAATACCATTTTCGGATTTCTAATATTTGGCATTGTTTTGAAGAAAAAAATTTTTTTACTGAATTTAAGGTCCATCTCATTCATAGAAAACGGGTCCCTCTTCTACATAACACAGTATTGATTTTATGCGATGAAAGAGCTGGATTGGTGGCCGTGGTTAGGATAAATATTACTCAAGCGCGATTGCCCTTTTTTTGGCACATTTTTATTTTACTTTAATTCTGTAGCCAAATATATAATTAAGTAAATTTTACGTCTTTTCCAGGGTAAAATCATTGCAGTCACAACTGTCCGAGAAGGAGGCAATGTTACGTGTATATCAACGGTCACCCATGACACGTAGCAGCAGTGTTCACACAATATATTGTACGCCACATCATTCTCCAAGGCCATCACTAATAGCAACAGGGTCATTGAGTCGACAGAGTAGTCAAGATACCTCTTTGTATATAAAACACAAGAAGACAGCAAGTTCGAGTGCCTTGGAGACGTCGAGTAAATTGTCGCAAGACGATTTGTTCCAGAAGATACAAGACCTGCAAGCTGAGGTGAATATAATAAATTAAACTCTTTTCTTGTCAGCGGAGACTTTTGTCGTCTGCTGATAAACTTTGCAAACAGTTTGGATCCAGATCAGGATCCAAACAGTTTGACACACTAATAGTGTTCCTGAAAGATTTTTTCGAAAATGTTAATATTGAAAAATTGCAGCAGACGACAACAAAAGCATAAAAATTACCCAGTTGGAAAAGAGTTAAGCAATCATCCAGACTGCAGCACTTGACAAATTCTATATATTTCGTGATTTAGGGGGCAAAATAAGACGAAATTTCAAGTGAATTATCTGCAAGCAGCTAATTCACAGAAGATCTCATTTGTTTAACAACAAATGCAAAATTAAAAATGTCTGCCCAAAATTTTGAGCAGAAATTTAAGGTTAATTTAATTAGTAAGTCTAAATTTAGACATATCTTACAAAAACCTGTACTCACATTGGTGAAAGTTTTCAGGATTATTCCTGAATTCAGGATTTTGAGGCTGACTTTCCACAGAAAGTCAGCCTCAAAATGCTGGATTAGGGAGATCATGATAACAACTTCTCTGATTTATTTTCAGTCTGTCTAAGGTCTTTTGGCCATTTAAACTTGAAATTGTGAATATTCAGTGGGCATACTGCAAGTTTTTAAGACTGGATTTTCGAAAGTTCAGGATTTTAGAAATTTTGAACTTTCACCAATGTGTACTCAGGGTTTGTGACCAGGTAAAACTCAAACCCGTATGCTCAGCTACAAAGATTATCTAGAATATTAAAGTTTTAAGTACAGTGAGTCTGGATATTATGCTCTTTAGGTAGCAATTGAGCCAGTGCATGTGATTTACAACAATGTGGCATTTTGACATGTGTAGACTCGGATGAGCCTCTGCAGTCTCATTTTAAGCTTAGAAACTCCAAATGGTGTTCAGTCAGTAGCTTAACAATCATAGTATACTCAAGCGACTAGCAAAGGCTCTGATCAGACTGCGCATATGCGTAGATCTGAGGCTTTGCTGGTCGCACATACCACATTGTTGGAAATCTCATGCACTGGCTCAATTAATAATGGCCCTGATCAGATTGCACAGATACTTTTATTAGTCTGTTACAACAAAAGTCAGTTTTAACATGTGATAGTGGACGTCTTATGGTTTGAACCGTTTTATACAGAACTCATTCAGGAAATTTCATAATCTAAATGCACAATTTACCTTTTTGTAATCCATCCCATTCTCAGTTTGATATTATATTTATTTTCTGATTTCAGTCGAAGAGTAGTTCAGATACAGAAGACGGCTCAGACAAGACGATATGGCAGGTGTAGCCTAGCAATACAAGATGGTTGCTAGGCAACAAGTATTACCATGGCAACAGCCAGTGTTGTCAAGTTGGCAGCTATTGCAAGCCAATCAGGTGCTATACATGGCTCACTACCAGTTGTGAGTCATACCCCAGGCTAGTCAGTTGTTAAGAGCGACGGTTTTCGGCAGCCACTGTGGTTGCTAGGCAACGGGTGCAGCTTTTCCTGATTAAGTGGCAGCAATGATAGGAATGAAGTGACTAGGAAGTTGATACTATGGAGATAAGACTTCGAACACAAAGCAGATATGTATACAATTTCAGGACTGCAGAAGAATTCTAAATTTCTTACCCTTAGGCCCTCAGAAAGGCCAAATACTTTGGCCTTTCTGAGTGTAAAAGCGATAAGACTGTAACTGAATTCCAGCGTCTTGTTTGGTCTGTTCCGTCACTGGTGTACGTCAGGGAACATCAAAATATATATTTAGACCAAATCAGCTTGCCTGATTGAACTATTTCAGTGAATTTAGCAAGACATGCTTCAATGCAGAATTGTAAAACTGCATGTATACATATTAAAAATCTGTTATTGTGGTGATTTCACCTGTCTCCATGGTTACGTATGTTCCATAAGTGGCAAAAACATTGCCAAAGTTCTGACATTTGAAGGTAATGGAGAAAAAGCATGGCGGGATATTGGGAAACTTAATTTGAAAAACGCTTGTGTTGGCGAGTTGAATTATCATTTTAGTGTTTCGGATCGGAATGTTTATGGCAAGAATCTACGCCATGAATTGTTTGCTAACTGAACTTGTTATTACCCAATAAACTGTTTACCCTAAGTCTTTCATGAAACAACCAGAAATCAAATTGAGGACACTAAATCTGTCTTCTTAATTGAAGAGTGCAGAGGACACGCTTAAATTATCTTCTTTATTGAAGAGTACAGAGGACACACTATATCTGTCTTCAATGATGGAGAGTTTCAAGTCTTTCAGCCATTTTGATCATGTGACTGTTTGGATGAATGAACTTGGTGAGAGCGTTAGAATCTTAGAAGATAAATATTAGCTAACACTAGTGAAAGGATTCAAGGGGAATAGAATTCTATAAACTCAGGTTGTGGACACATAAAGCCAGATATTAAAGTAAAAAAATAGCATAAAATTGCAATTATTTTCTTTTCCATCTGACAGTTTAAACGTGTTTTGGGTTCTCAAAAAAAACCCGTCTCATTGAGACAGTTCTTTTGAGTATCCACAACATATGGTTTGGTTGAGAAATGTTGTGCTCCAGCAACCTATTTTACAATAAAAAATGTATAAGATGAGGTTTAACCCTCGATTTCTCAATGTAATAAAGATGTGAGGGTGTTCATTCAAAGTTAAGGCATTTTTTCGTATAGTACAAAAGGAAAGTTTGATTATCTTAATGATATTGAATACCTTTCATAGAAGCAGTGAAGATCCAGATCAGGTGGCTTCTGAAAGAGCCAGCTGATCAATTCAGTTTGTGAATCCAAGGAAATAATTGGTCCATTTTTTCATTCAAACAGCATCAGCAGCTGAAGCTATACAATGCTTACTTGAATGTATACATGTACTTTACATTTATACTTTACATAAATTGTTTGTTTTTTTTATAAGATTTTGTTTGAATTAGAGGAGAAAAACATTATATGGGCCTCGGTTGGACAAACATGTCTTACGAGTTTCTGACAAAATGAGACTCAAACCAGTCTCCCCAGCTACAGAGACTAACTAGAAATATGAGATTTCGCTTGTAGCAAGTTTAGATATGATACTTTCCATAAAGGGAATAACAAAGGCGCTGATCAGTCTGTGCTAATGCAAAGGCTGATCAGCGCCTTTGTTCGCAATCTTCGAAGACAGTTTTTCTTGGGCAAGGTTCATTCATTTAAGAAAGTTTCTGTAAATGCAATTGAGTTTGAAGTTGGTTCCTATTTTCTAGAATTGCATTTTTTGCATAAATTTTCGAGTGTATAATTTGTTTGTAATACATAAATGGTTATCGATTTCAATTTGTCCCAACGAAACTGAACATTTTGTCTTAAATGCTCAGTTGAAAACATGCACATTTGGAAGTGTACCAGAAGTCCTGGACAGCGTGTTTTTTCAGTTGCATCTTAAATATAATAGCAAATTTGACTTAAATTTATTTTGAGTTTGAGCAATAACATGTTTAATCTATGCACTGCACTGCAAATAGACTGAGATTTACTTGAAAATCTTAATAGTGTGATATTGCAAATATTTTTCATATATCGGTTTTTGGTTTTTCATATCCTACACAAACCCATGATTTTGCCATATTAGGTTTATGAAAACGTGTGTTACTTTTGTATTGATCCAAGTTGCAAGACAAAAACAAGCAATTTAGATTGTTTGATCTTTTCCCATTTTTTTTCCAGTTTATATTTAGTTTTGATCATGTGACATTGTGTTCAAGAAAGAAAAGACCAAATTTGAATATTAGGTATTACTGCTGAGTAGTTTGCTGCAACCTGTCTTAAACTGATTATGGACACACTCTTGCAAACTGTTTGTGACATTGTGTATGTGTGTGTGTCATTATTACGTTAAAGTGCAATACTCAATTAGCACAAGATTTTTAAGTATGGAAATCTTTATTTTGCCTAAATGAAAGACATTTAGTCATAGTTTGTAAAAAAAAATGGACCCGTTTTTTTAACAAAATATGGTAAAATGTCTTTTGTTTTCAGCTCTAAACCAATTTCTAATAAAAAAAAATTGTTCCATCATTATGTTAATTGATGATCAAAGTAACGATATCAAATGATTATTTGATCACTTTTGGTCAACAAAAAATGCTCATTGTCAATGAATATAGTGCCTATTATATGGAAATTGAGAATAACAATGATACAAGTCAATTTGCCAAAATCTTTTTCCTGCCAAAAAATTTTGTGCAGAAAATGTCTGCTTATTTCATCTGCTGCATATATTCAGAATGCATTTCAGACTACATTTGATCATGGAGGCAAACAATATAAACCATGATCAGACTGCTCCTTAGGAGCAGTTTGATCTGGGTGCATATTGTTTGCAATATAGGCTTCCATATTGTATAAGTAGTGAAGTGGGCAGACAACAACAGTCTTAAATAGCTGGAAAATAGTTAATATTGGCATCAAAAGATGACTTCCATACAATAACTTAGTTCCTCGTAATTCTCAAATTCTATATTACAAGATGAATTCCATAATTAAAAAATCTTATGTTAAAAAATATATATATTTTGTTAGCAGGATGTTAATATTGTTCCCATGTAAATAAGATAATGAGATAATTAAATATATATTTTGCTAAGGTGCTGAACTGTTTGCATTGTTTGAATTTTTTTGTACCTGTTTCACAAATCTAGAATATGCTACCTTAATATCCAAATGAAAAGTTCAAAACCAGTCTGACTACTTTATCTGACTGGCTCTGAAAATTTAACATGGCCCAGTCTATACACTCAGTCTAGTGTCTTTTATCAAATTGTTGTTCACTAAAACTCTGGTTCTACCATGTGATATCTGCTGTGATTTCACTGCGCTAAACCAGACCATACTGACCAGACTTTCACCGTATCTGTTGTCAGACCAGGCCTCAATGAAAAACTTATTTTGTTATTTCTCTGCCAAAACATACATGGTGGATACTCAAAAGAACCATCTCAAATAGACGAGTACCTGAACCATGTGTGTAAACTAATGAATGAGAAAAGAATCACAATTTGTAAGCATAAAGATTGCTTATCTGGACTGGTTATAAAAGTAAGTAAGGTTGCAAAGATCAGGAATCGATACAATCAAGTACCACACCTGACCCAGGATACCAATGGGAAAGTGACAAACTCACAGAAGACACCACAAACGAGAGCCAAGAGGTCAGCCCTTTCCCAGCAGGTGACCACGAAGCACATATAAACAGACGCGCACAAAACATAGCAAACACAAGACAGAACAAAAACATAAAAGATCCACAAAAGAAGTACCGCCTTGGAACGGTCAGTAAAATATTTTACTGAGGGGCTTAAACCGGTTTAACGGCACCAACCTCACCCTTAATTCAAACTTAATTTAAACTTGACATTGTCCCGAAACATCTGCTGATTTTATAGGCTAAGTGTAAAAAGTTTTCCTGGACCAATCAAATTGCACAAAATTTTCATTTTTGTGTAAAGTTTGGATTTTTAAAAAAAACAAGTTTATGCCCTCAGTTGGCCAAAACAGCACTGAGCAGTTTGGGCCATTTGAGTGCATAAGTTAGAATGGAAAATTTTACGATATAAAACTTTATTGCAAAATTCTGCCGTGCTCCGCACTCATAGCAATGAAATTGAGTGCGTATATATTTTATTCAAGTTTTTGTGGGCTCATATTCCTGATGTGCCTTATTTAAAGCCTAAAAGCACCAAAATATCAGCAGTTAACTTTTTTTTAAACTTTTATGAGCTTGTAGCACATATAATATCAAGCTATTTTCTTCAAAATAAAAAAGAAAGAACATCAAAATGATGACTGCTAATATTGTGGTTAGCATATGATAAGAATTGGTTGTTAACATTCTTGAGCAATAAATCTTATTTATTGAACTGATCATGACTTGAGTTCTCTTTTTATTCCAATATTACTTTATTAACCCTTCTTGCATATATATCTATTTGTATAGCTGTTTAAACCCATTGTCAAATGAACGAAAATCCATGTTCAAATCGGGAGATTCACATACTGTTTGAAGATGGCTTTGAACTTGAAAAAACTAAAAATGAGCCCTGCATTATTTGCAAGACATATACGGAAAGCATTGCAGACCAGACTGATCATTTCGCCGATGCTTTTGTTCGCAAAAACACTGCGTATGGTTATGACGTTGTGATGACATTATGTGGTTCGAAAGTTTACAGCCGACATCATTTTGTTAAGTGAAATCCAGTGTAAGAAAATGGACAATTTAATGTGTAGCAGCATTTTCAGTGTGAATTTAGTTGGAAAAAGGTAAAATATGCAAGAATAACGATCACACATGTTTGTTTCATTGCATTAACACTTGCCAGGTCTCTTGGGAGGTGTTTGAACACTCAGCCTCGTGTTCAAACAGCTTCCTCGGGACCGGGCAAATGTTAATGCATGAAAAAACATGTGTGATCCCTATATTTGTATTCTTGTGTCTCCTAAATGGGTACTATGGCAAACAGTGAAGACCCCGGTGATGATGCAGCATTTCATCAGGATCTACACTGTTAAGACAAAAAAGTTCTGCAGAGAAAGAAATACAATTTTATTTGGAAATTATAACCTGCGACCCCGCAATATATACAATGGACCATTCCAAGTTTATTGCATCAAGTAGAATGAAGAATCCATTAGTACATAAAGGGTTAATACCTTTGTACACTGGGAACCAGTAAACAGGTATTTTGACAAACTGTGCAAACCCTGGTGAGGTGCTGTGTCCTGTCAAGATCTACCCTATTTACAAAGATAAACTTATCTTCAGGAACACAAATACATCACATTTTGGAAATTCTAATCAGTGACCCCTTGTATATTGTTTAATGAATCATTCCAAGTTTATGGGTTCAAACCAGATAGAACTAGAAATTGTATTTATGAAACACTATGCCCTCAACCATTAGCTTGTCGATAAGAGGGATCTCACCACCATCCTTTTCACCAGGTAATCTACTTACCAACCTCTATCAGCTGACCAAATCTGAGGCTACTAATTGTAATAGTTTTCAAGATATCTTTATAACAAAATTTTGATGTCCAAATTTGCAAAGGGCAATTACTCGAAAAATGCAAAGAGCAATAACTCTAGAAAATTGAAATAAATTTTTATAATTTTCATCTCATTATCCTCTATCAGGCATCCCAAGTTTGAAGCTCCCAGCTGTAATAGTTTTTGAGATTTCAAATTTTGCAAAGGGTAATAACTAAAAAAAAAAACACAAAAAAAACCTTTTTTTTAAAATTTCCACCAGGTAATCTACTCGTTTTCCTCTATCAGCTGACGAAGTTTGAAGCTCCTAGCTGTGATAGTTTTTGAGATATCTCTACTACAAAATTACATTATGACCCTTTTTAAAAGGGGCATAACTCCACAAAGGGAGATAATCCAGAGTTTAAAAAATACGGGTCAGTTATTTTTTGATGAGGAATCTATGAAATTTCAAAACTCAATCTTAAAATTTTTGCGGACGGATGGACAGACTGACAGACCAGCCCAAAGCAACATGCCCCTTCTTCTTTCCCAAAGTTGGGGGCATAAAAATCCATAAGTATAGTAATAACTCTCCCGTTAGTGGTCTGATAATCTTAGCCAACAGTTTGGCCCCAGATTAAGTCTGACATCGGTCCGGCTTGATCTAGATCCAAACTGTTTGGCATTCGGTAATCCTGAAGGAAAGTTTTGAAAACTCACTTTTGAAACAAGAGGGCCCTGGGACGCTCACCTGAGAATAACTGTTTAAAGGTCAGGGGAAGCATTTATCAGCCCACCACCAGCTATGATGATGGCTCAGCACTTTCAATTAGACTTTACATGAAAAAGTTTAAGTGAAGTTGAGGAAAATGAAAGGATGTAGAACCTAAACTGAAATTATCATTTAACAGGGTTCCACAGGCTTGAAAAGTACTTGAATATACAAGACTGTCTTGAAAAGTCCTTGAAAATAAAATTTGCCTTGAAAAGTACTTGAAAAACACTCAAAGGCCTTGAAAAGTCCTTGAATTTTACCATTTGCAAGAGGATTCAAACACTGTTTTTGGAGGCCTAAATCAGTATAAAATATGCTGCACCAATTAATGGCACCATAATTTTTCACTGAGATTCTTAAACTAATATCTTTAGTAATGGACTCTCGCATTTCAGAAGTAGAATTTCAACGTTTAAATCAGTGTTTTTCATAAGTTTTCTGTCATCAGTGTTTTCATAAGTTTTCAGTCCTTGAAAACAGTAGGAAAGTATTTTAGAAGTCCTTGAATTTTACACTCGCATGCCCCGTATGAACCCTGTTTAAAACAAGAGTTGATTCAATCTGCTCAATGTCTAATGGGATACAGATCCCTGGCAGCCATCAGGGTTGCCACAGTCAGGGAAAAAGTTCTGGAAAATGAAACATTTTCCAGGTCAGGGAAAAGTCAGGGAATTACATTTTTCAGTCAGGGAAATTTAAAAAAAAAATGAAAAAAGTCATGAAAAGTCAGGGAATTTCAAAATTTTCCTAAAAAGATGCTAGTTTACAGGCTTCTGGAAATTTTAGTTTCCATAATTTGCAAGCAATATTACAAAAGGAATGTTTCTGAACATAAATTGCAAGCAATTTATGTTCAGAAACATTCCATTTCTAATATTTATGGTTTAAGATTTTTCTTTAAAGATTAAATCAGCAAGTTTAAATATTTGTGCAAAATCTTCGAATAGTCGATGGATGAAAAAGGCTAAAACTGACCTTCTGAAAGGGTCTGGAAAACGGTTGAAAGTCAGGGAAAAGTCAGTGAAAAGTCAGGGAATTTTGAAATGGATATTGAGTGGCAACCCTGGCCATGTTTTTCGACAGATTCATTCAATATGAACAATCTTGGCAGTCTTTGTGCGAAATAATTTTTAAATCTGCCCAGTCTTTTTTGACAAGAAGATTTTTAGTTTTCCCTTTGTATACATAGGAAAAAGTGACCCTGCCTCGTGGCGACCATGTTTTTCCACAGATCAATATAATTTGAACAATCTTCGGTTAGTAGAGGGTTACCCAAGGACCATTTGTGCCAAATTATTTTCAAATCGGCCCAGGAGTTTCTGATAAGATTTCTTTTACGTTTGCCCTATATAGCCATAGGAAAAGCTGGCCCCGCTCTCTGACTACCATATTTTTTTCGACAGATCTATATAATTTGAACAAACTTGGAAAGGGGTCACTCAAGGACCATTAGAAATTTTGTGCCAAATAGTTTTTAAATCTGCCTAGTAGTGTTTTGATTTTTTTAATTTTTTTATGAACCCCTATCAAAATTGGTCAAATTATGCCCCTGGGGCCAAAATTGGCCCCAACCTGGGGGACACGTTTTACATAGGCTTATACAGGCGAAACTAGAAAAAATCTTGTTTGGAACCACAAGGCCATTTGTCATTATTATTAACTAATATTTTGCATGTAAACAGAGGAACAATAGATATGACACATATCAAACGGTGGAGCATTCTGCAATACTTTTGAACTGCACTACGCTACCACTTGTCTTTAAGACCTTTGTTTTGTCTAATTTTTTGGTTACAGGATTCAAACAAAACCAATTAAACAATCAGGGGAGCAGGCCTTACAAGGACCTTCTGTGCCATGTTATATTCATATTCAACACAGTAGTTTTGACAATTCTTTTAAAGTTTTCTCCATATAATGTATAGGAAGATCTAACTTCACACCCTGGTGGCCTTGTTTCTTGACAGATCAAAATAATTTGAACAATCTTTGTAGATCACTCAGACAACAAAAGTTGTGTCTGGCAGGAAGGGTAAATTCAGACAGATATGCTTAAGAAAACAGCGTAAACCCTGAACAGCCTCCTGAAGGAGCAGTCCAGTCCGTACACTACTTTTTAGCTCACCTGGCTTCCATCTGTCAAAAACTGGTTGGAATTTTCACCAAACTTCACAGGAATTATAAAAAATTATTTGCTCAATTATGTCGCCCCGCCAAAAAGGAGGGGGATATGTTTTTAATGTGGAGGCCTGCCACTTTCTTGTGTTTACTATGTCCTCTGATTTCATGTGTTCATAGGAAGCCTGTATTACAAACAATATGGACCTAGATCAGACTGCTTCCTTAGGACATCCATGATCAAATTAAATCTGGAGTACATTTGAATATATGCAGCAGATGCAAAGAAAAAAAAAATAAGGACAAAAAATATATATTGCCAGACTGAGGGTTAAAATTTCAATTTGTTATAATTATGACTGGAGATCCATTCTTCTAGCTGGCCCAATTTGTCTTCAAAAATCTCTATGTCTACCTAAAAACTGGTCTTAACTGGCTACGAGTTGATATAGGATGAAAACCAGCTCAAACTCGTTTCCAAAGGTTGATATTTTTTATACTTTTTTTATATCACCCTCTGGAGAGCTAGAAATTGACATGATTTGCTGTTTCATCTCCCAACAGGTGAATTAAAGACTTTAATGAATTTTAACAACAGTTTTGTTTTGTTTGTTCATTTTTCTTTAAAAAAATAAAAAAAAGTATTTTTTATTATAACATTCTGCATTCAGAGAATTAATATACATTTCAAAATGCAAAATACTATGTTAAATATTTTAAAAAGAGTTGTTAAAACATGTGAGAAAGTCCTTAGGTTGAACATGACTTCAATAATACAAATCTAGTTACAAAAGAGAAAGTAGAAAATTTTCATTCACAGTTGAAAGCAGTTATTGACTTCAATTTGGGTAGACATAAGGATTTATCTACCCTTAAAAGTGCTCGGTGAATATCACTTTTTCGGGTAGATAAATCTTCATCTCTACCTCTTTCAAGGCAATAATTGTATATTACTATGTATCAAAAAGCAGCTTAGAATGGCAGAAAATAAAGTGAGATACTTAAGGGATAACTGTTTTGTTTTGTTTTAGCTCACCTGTCACATAGTGACAAGGTGAATTTTTGTGATCCGTCCTTGTACCTCGTCTGTTAACAATTGTCTAAAATGACATCTTCTAAGCTACTAGTTGGATTTTGACCAAACTTGGCAGGAATGATCCTTATTTGGCCCTCTTTAATAATTGTTCAAATGGTTCAGATCCATTGCATATCTAGGTCACACAGGCTAAAAACAGATTTTATAAGATAAAAAATTTAAAAATCTTGTCTGAACACCAGAAGGCCTAGAGCCTTGATATATGGTTTGTAGCATCACCTAGTGGATCTCTACCAAAATTGTTCATATTATGCCCCTGGGGCCAAAAAATGGGCCTGCCCCGGGGGTCACAGGTTTTACATAGGCTTATATAGGGAAAACATGAAAAAATCTTCTGAAACCACAAGGCCTAAAGCCTTAATATTTGGTTTGAAGCATTATCTAGTGAACCTCTACAAAGTTTGTTCAAATTATGCCCCTTTGGCCAAAAATGGGCCCACCCAGGGGGTCACGTTTTGTATTGACATATAGGGAAAACAGGAAAAAAATCTTCTTGTCTAATACCACAACGCCTAGAGCCCTGATGTTACCTAGTGGACATCTCTACCAAGTTTGTTCAAATTATGCCCCTGGGGCCAAAGATGGGCCTACCCTGGGGATCATGTTTTGCATAGACTTATATAGGGAAAACATGAAAAAATCTTCTTGTCTGAAACCATGAGGCCTAGAGCCTTGATGTTTGGTATGTAGCATCACCTAGTGAACATCTCTATCAAGTTTGTTCAAATGATGCTCCTAAGGCCAAAAATGGGCCCGCCCCGAGGATCACATGCTTTACATACTTATATGGGGAAACATGAAAAAATCTACTTGTCTGAAACCACTGGGCCTAGAGCCTTAATATTTGGTATGTAGCATCACCTAGTGGACCTCTACTAAGTTTGTTTAAATTATACCCCTGAGGCTAAAAATGAGCCCACCCCTGGGGTCACATGTTTTACATAGGCTTGCATAAGGGAAACTTGACAAATTCTTCTTCTGAAACCACAAGGACTAAAGCCTTGATATTAAGTATGCTTTAGCATTATCTAGTAGACCACTATCATGTTGGTTCAAATTATGCCCCAGATGCCAAAACTGGGCCTGCCACGAGGGTCACATGTTTTACATAGGCTTTTATAGGGAAAACATGATGAAATATTCTTGTAAGAAACCACAAGGACTAAAACCTTGATATTTGGTATGTAGCATCACCTACTGTGTTTCCAAGTCTTAAGTGACCTCCTTTTTTTTTGCTATTTTTCCTTAATGGTGAATTTAATTGAAAAATAAATGAGAGAAATGAATTTAGATATAGACCCAGTAATTGAATTTATTTTTTCCACATATATATGAATTTTTGTTTAGGCTGGGATTAGATGGAATTTTGGTGTGTTTTTGCTTCTCCTCTTTGAATTAGTCCCGAAGTGAACCTAATGATATAAATAAAACATGGCTTATATAGGTCAGTGGAGGTAATTGGTCAGTCCCACAGATAAGAGTATGTAACAGAAAATTATTTTTCCTTTTTCTCAAACCAAAACTATGTTGTGTGAACTCAAAACAACGGTCTCCATGGTACGGCTCTTTTGAGCACCCAAAACAATGAACTGAAATGGAAGGTGCTACATGCACTTGCATGTTTCATCCTTAAGACTTATATTTACCTGCTTTCAATACGGCACAGTCTAGGACCCCTATAGACTTTACAATTGAGTGTGCATGTGTGTGTGTCGAAATGATGACGAGTGAGGTTTGCGGAATAGATTTTCGTTGAATCAGCCGATATAGATATTCCTGTAGGCTAGTATATATCAGCAAAGCAATGCCAATATATGTGTATCTTTTGGGGTACACATGGGTATATTCACAGGGAAAAACAACTAAGTTATTCTTTTGTACAGGGGCTTTGGGCTTCATTTACAAATAATGGCGTCTCCCAAAAATAAATTTTAGTTACGCGGTGTGCATTTAAATCCACATGCTAAGTGCCGTTCTTCTAAGTTCAATATAAAGCTGTCTAAAAAAAAGAAAAACGGGGGTCACTTAAAACCTGGAAACACATTAGTGGACCACTACCAAGTGTGCTCAAATGATGCCCCTTGGGCCAAAACTGAGCCTCCCCGGGAGTCACATAAGCTTATATGACTATGACATAGTACAGGTGAGCAATTCAGGGCCACTAAGGCCCTTTTGTTTGTGGCTTAACATCTCAGACAACAGCTATAGTCATGTTGATTCGACTTAACCACACTGTTTTTCCTTAGCAAGCTTGGACTAAGTGGTTAACCAGTACGCAGTGCATATACTTTCGCTTGTAACTGACAACAGCCCCTCTTCCTCTTAAATCAGCAGAAGGCGGATGACCGAAGACAATAATACATGATCAATCTCCATGAAAGTATGGGGCCAGGAGGGGATAGCTGTATTTAAAATTTTCATTTGGGGATGTTTACTGTCAGATATTGTCAGAAATATAGCTGAATTGTGTGGCATAAGTGTAGCCACAAAACGGGATTTCCGACCATATACCCAACAATATACCACCCCAAGTTAACATTTTGAATATGTTTATCCCCTTTCTAATGCACTTGTTTACCATTAAAACCAATGGTATATATTGCAGATCTACTGTTGTAAATTTCTAACATTATCCAATCTGACATTTCATTACATTAGCATATGCATTAGAATAAATCAAAAATAAGAATCCATCACGAGTGTGAGGGTGGGATAGATAAATCTGTCTTGAGTATCACCAATTGGCATCACAAGGCTTGCCGAGCCATGACAAACGGTGATTGAGAGGGATGGATTTTTCTATCCTATACTCACGATTAATGGATTCTTTTTCTTGCTCGCTATTTAATACTGAATTTTCATATTATAAAAAAGGTTTCCAGAAGTTCCTATATGTGCTGAGACATGACATGATGATGTCACTTTCATTATCAATGATGTCACTTGTCTTCAATGTGCAGCTGTTCAATTTTTATTTTTCCCACGGGTTGGAACGGAGTATGAGATGAAAAATTCTCACATGGGTAAAAACAGCGGAGACCCGAATCTGGTGTGCAAGAAATACATTTTCCCAAAATTGAAGAGAAATTCAAAAGGTGATAATGGAGTAAACTATAAAGAATATCTTTAATGTTTTATTTCATGCATTTTTCAAGACCGTACAAGTATATAAAAACAATCATTAGAGGCAAAATGTGGTGAAACAAGTTATCTTCTGTAACTTGCCATTCCTACCTGCTTTCACACAAACTGCGCTTATTAAAAAGATATTTTTTAATGTGAAGTTTAACTTAAATATGAATTTTACTATTATATCATCTTCGCAAGCCAAGAGTACTAAGTCCACTTCGTTCCTTGGACTTAGTACCCTTGGCTTGTGAAGATGTTATTATATATGAAATATGAGAATTAACTCTTTCCTTGCTAGGGGCCACTTTTGTTGTCCGCTGATAACCTTTGCAAACAGTTTGGACCCAGATCAGGACCGACATTCTGTCGGTCCTGATCTGGCTCCAAACAGTTTGACACTATGATAGTGTTACTGAAATTTTGTGAAAAAAATCTGAAGACAAACTTGAGAATTACCAGAACCAAATTACTCTTAATAGTGTACAGATAGAGAACACTAGGTGAGTGCCTTTTGAAATCAAGTTTACCAGGCAAGGCTTTGAGAACGCTTGTTGACATCGCAAGGCTTGCCGAGAGATAGAGAACACTAGGTGAGTGCCTTTTGATATCAAGTTTACCAGGCAAGGCTTTGAGAATGCTTGTTGACATCGCGAGGCTTGCCGAGAGATAGAGAATACTAGGTGAGTGCCTTTTGATATCAAGTTTACAAGGCAAGGCTTTGAGAATCAGGCCCCCTAGCAGACTCTCATGAAACTAAAGGTTTTTTAAAAAGGCTATTTTAGGCAAAATAAAGGTTATTTCATTGAAATTCTAACAAAAATAAAGAGCAAATCAATGTCAAGTTTTCATGTAATTTATCGGATCCTGATCTTTAAATCCCTGCTTTGATAGACGATGGCATGGTACGGGTACAGAAAATCCTTAGGCAACAAATATATAGCCATCTAAACACAAATCAATAAAAAATTACTCTTGATGTTTAATCCTGAGTTGAAAACCTTACTGAGCAGTGTTGGATTGAAAAAATAAATCACATTTCCTAGCCTGGAGGGGGAGGGGGGGGGGGCGGGGGGTCCTCCCCCGAAAAATTTTGAAAACCAAGAAAGCAGGAGAAGCTATCTCTGGTCATTTTGTAGCGGCAATTTTACCTTCAGTAAGTGAAGAATTTCAGAGGATGTTGCTCCCATTCATATTGTTTGCCCTTTTTAAATAAAGATTAAGGAAAGATATGCATATATCTGCATTAGTCTCGTTCGTGTGTAGATATCACTGTTCAGATTTGACAACCTAAGACTTTAACATTTGAAAATCAGCACACTTCACCCGAGTGAACCCTGTTCACCAGAGCCCAAAATAAATTGGGCCCAGAGTTCAAGGGATGAGCCCAGCCCACCTTTTACAGACTACCATAGCAGTTGGTAGTGCGTCCAGCCTAATGTTCAGGAGTTTTGCAGGTTCTATTCCAAGGTCTGACACATTCTTTCACTAGTTGTCAGTTACTGGTGAAAGATGAGCACGGAGTACATGTGAAATGATTGGGTTAAGCCAGGCTAGGAAAAGTGTGATTAGGATAAACTAGTCACTCCGATTATATATTTACATTTATATTTACCCTACCTCACTCTTTTTTTTTTATTGCTGCCTTATCTGAAGCCTCGGGAAAACTGACTATCAGAACACTATAGTCACCCTGGTGCAAGTGTTAGGTAGGCACAATGGTCTGAGGACAAATACAGCGTTCTGAAAAACTAATACTGTCACAGACATTTTTTGTCGACATACTTATGGTCTATTTCGTATGTTCAAACTGATCCAGTGATTTTGTTACCTGCGCATCCTGCATCTTTTGCGCATATAATTTTGTCTCTGGGATGCAAAGTTTTTATTTCAGTGAGTCCCAGGATGCAATAGTATTGCAGACTTGTCATTAAAAATAGTGCTCTGGACAAGTTTGCAGTTGGACTCATTGATAAGGGAAACAGCGAGTCCCAGGACCCATAAGCCCAAAATTGTAAATGAATCACTGCTGATCTTGCAAAAATTAAAGGTTTATAAATCAAAATAAAGGTTATTAAAGGTTTTTCAGCCAAATAAAAGGTTTTAAAGGATTCCAACCATAATAAAGGTTTTTAAAGGTTTTAAAGGTTCTGCTAGGGGGCCTGTGAGAATGCTTGTTGACATCGCAAGGCTTGCCGAGAGATAGAGAACACTAGGTGAGTGCCTTTTGATATCAAGTTTACCAGGCAAGGCTTTGAGAATGCTTGTTGACATCGCGAGGCTTGCCGAGAGATAGAGAATACTAGGTGAGTGCCTTTTGATATCAAGTTTACAAGGCAAGGCTTTGAGACAGAGAATGCTTGTTGACATCGCGAGGCTTGCCGAGAGATAGGGAATACTAGGTGAGTGCCTTTTGATATCAAGTTTACCAGGCAAGGCTTTGAGAATGCTTGTTGACATCGCGTGGCTTGCCGAGAGATAGGGAATACTAGGTGAGTGCCTTTTGATATCAAGTTTACCAGGCAAGGCTTTGAGAATGCTTGTTGACATCGCGAGGCTTGCCGAGCGATTCAACAAGCGTTCTCAAAGCCGAGCCTGGTAAACTTGATATCAAAAGACGCGAACCTGGTATTCTATTTATCAGTTTACCCATTGTTTCACTCTTCAAACTAGCGATCATGATGTAATTTTCGATTTTTGTGTTGATTCAGCGTCATAAGCGACGTCATTCAAAAAGTGCAACGTCATCATGACCTGATAAAGGCAACATGACGTGAGATAGACAACGTTTATCAGGCAACGCACAACAATGCAGTTGGTATTAGAGGTAACTGATAAAATAAGACTTCTTCTCATGAAGTGGCCTATGTATGGCCAAGTGCAAATAAGGATTCATATTGTTGGGGCCAGGATATACCAAACAACATTTTCAAATGTATTGCCTATATCAGACTAAGCTCATGTATTTTCAAAATGATAGGGCCTGAAGAAAATATGCTGAAAATTTCATGGCAATCAGGTGTTCCGTCCAGAAGTTATCAACAAAAGAAGATTCCAAAAACTAAAAAAAAAACCTTGGTTTTTGTGACAAACATTTAAAATCACTCTCTTTTATCTAAATTGCTGTAAATCACTTCTATTTATATCATATTTCTCTATGTCTACATTATCTGTAACTATTTGCTCAACAAGAAATGCTAAATGATTTGAAAAAATCAAGAAATTATTTTTTTGGCAAGGTTTTTCAAAAAATAACCAAAAGGGGCCAAAAAGTCCAATTCGACCCCATGTATCTAAAGGCATGAGCTGTATTTACCAGGAAAGGGTTTGGTGATACTGAAGTACTCAGAAATATTGTATATAGATCACAGAAACTAGTTTTACACTTCCTGTCACTTTCTTTCCATGTTACCTGTGTTTACTGAGCCATTTGCACCAGGCCAAAATTTGTCCCAACATTAACGGTGTCCACCATATATTTTTATTTAATTAACTTGCATCTGCAGATAGAGTATTTACAGCTTCATTTGCCAGTCTTTGCATTCCTTGATAGAGGCCAGTTATTAACTGCGGCAGAAGTTTGCTGTGACTACTCATAGAAACCTAATATCTGCACAACAATGTCATGTCCCAACAGTAACGGAAAATGTCCCAACAGAAAGGGTTGTTTTCTTAGCTTTTTATTTTCAAACAAGATGTGGGCATTGCTTGCAAAAATGATTTATTCCCTTCTATACTATTCTTAGAACCATAATTTTATAACAACTATATCGGAATTACCAGTTTCATGTCAAAATTCAACGTCTAAGACTAACCCCCAAACAGTATTATAATCTGATGCACACCTGACATATTCTCAATCTTTCTTGTGGTCAAGTTTATTATTTAACCATTCCAAATTATAAGTATAGGACATAGCTATCCATTTCGGTGTTCTGTTTTACTTGTAATCTATGTGTATAATGCTTAAGAGTGCTAATACTGGACCGTTACTGTTGGGACAATTTCTCATCCATCATATTGTGGGTGCTACAAAAGCTTTGTAATGGATAAACAATGGCCAAACACATCTTCCAGAAAGCTTTTGTCACAGAGGACATAAGAAACTTGATAAGTAAGGTCTAACAAGATCCTGATACACCCAGGTAAATTTTGAAATTGTCCCAACAGTAAGGCTTATACCTCCATCTAAATGCCACTCATATTTCTTTAAAAAGGTTTAAATTAGGTGAATTATTGAATGGAACCAAATCTGGGTCATAAAGAAACATTAAAAAGTTTACTTTCCAATAATATATCCTTATATCACAGAAATTGTGCTACATAATTTGCATTTGGCCATTTCATACCATTCGTATATTGTCCAACATGAACGTTTTCCTTAAATTTTTGTCTCAGTATATCTCTGGTCAGAATCAATTTTGTTACCAGTGTCTCTTTTTTTGTCTATTGTACAGCAAAACATTACCAAAACAAAATATTCTAAATTTTACAATGACTGTTTTTGTTAAAATACTAGGTGTTCAAGAAGCATGGTCACTTGGTGTAATTTGATGACATACTGTTGTTTTTCTTTGGATTTTGGTAAATAAACATTCTATGAATATTTCCAGCAATAGAAATACATAGCTGATTTTTTATATGCTGTTAGTATATTAAGAAATGTCATGTAGTTAATGTGTCCCAACAGTAACGGCAATCTGGATGTTCCAGACCAATATTTCAGTTTAAAATCACTGGATAAATACAGAAGATATCAACACCAAATGTTCACCTTAGTTTGCTGCAACATCAGAGTATATGCTGAAGTACTTGCATCAAATCAATATTGCCTCTTGTGTAAGCAGTAGAATTTAATTAGGTCTTATTTATTTTTAAATACCTTTCTTGGGTGTAAAAATAATAAAATACCCCTAAAACAGTGTTCAAAATCTTGTCAGGTACCATACTTCGCCACCAGAAGTGAAAACAGATGCCTAATTATTGAGTTTGGGCACAAATCTTCTCTAAAACAAACCTTAGTATAGTCACAATGTTGCAGGATTTTTCTCAATTACATGTTATTTTTTCCCATTATACATTAATTTCCACAAAAGAAACCCTATTTTCCATGAAATATAATGTATATTGCTTGAGAAAATACATAAACACATGCATTCTACGAACAAAATGTTTTGACCGAAATGTCACACCTTATTTGCACTTGGCCGTATATGCACATGACAAGAAAATGATTCCTTTAAGGTAACAGTGGCATATTCAGGCCCCTACCTAGAGTCAGGGCTCGAAAATAGCACTCATCCGCTTGTATTTAGGAGTGCCCCAGGCTGCAGGGCAAGTGAGAATTTAGATATTTCTAGTGAAAATTACATTTTTTCCCTTATATGCCAATAACTTTTGTGATGCAGGGCAAGTGTCTATTTTAAGATATTTTGAGGC
Source organism: Loripinus fragilis (assembly GCA_964019695.1). Lineage (NCBI taxonomy): Eukaryota > Metazoa > Mollusca > Bivalvia > Lucinida > Lucinidae > Loripinus > Loripinus fragilis. The sequence goes on from OZ026524.1 coordinate 30,589,224, forward strand.
CTGTAGAGTGTGTAATTTTTTTTTAATTTCTAAACCAAAACATATGTTATGGATACACATAAGAACAGTCTCATAAAGACAGTTCCTTTGAGCACCCAAAACACATGTTTAAACTGATAAACAAATAAAATCTAAAATTTCTGAACTGGATCTATGACTAAGGTTAAAGTTTGCTGTATGCACGCCTACACACACAGGAACCAAAACTATATTCCCCCAATCTTCAATACAGGAAACATAAAAATCTTGTGTGAACAATGCCACTATTTTCAAACACACAGCGGAGCACAGTGGCTCATTTGGTACAGCGTTAGACTAGGGATCAAGGGTTGCTAGCTCGAGACTCTTGTGTGTGAGTCACTGTGTCGTGTCCTTGAGCAAGACACTTTATCCGCTGCTTAGTACTGGTTCAAAACAGGAAGACAGAAGATCATCCTGACATGACTGAAAAATTGTTCACTGGGATGTAAAGCATCAAAGCAAACATAATTTCAACCACAGGTCTCTTTATTAACATGTTTCAAAGCACATACATGTACAATTATAAACTTAACATCTGCTCATTAACGGATTATGTATATTTACATACCTATACAATTTCTACAAACATGAACAATCCTGAGCAAAATTATACAGCAAACACAAGACTTCTTAAAAATGGAATTTACCTCTAACTCTTTGGCAAACTGCGAAGACCCAGATGAAATGCTGCATAATGCAGCATTTCATCTGGGTCTACACTGTTTGCTAAGACAAAATTGATCTTCAGAGAAAGAAATACTCTTTATTTATTGGAAATTATAACCTGTGACCCCTCTATATATATATATACAATGGGCCATCCTGACAATTGTATGTAGCTTAATGGAAATTTCCATTGGTCTGAAAAGGGTTATGAGTAACTAATATTAAACCCTTTTAAAAACCAATGGAACCTTCCTTAAAATTTGATACAGTTAAGTTAGGATGGTCCATTGTATATATTTAGGGGTTACAAGGTTATCATCTAAAAAAAAAAAAAAGATATATTGTATTTCTTTCTCTAAAGATTGATTTTGTTTTAAATGTTGAAATGCCGCATAATTATGTGTCATCACTGTATACCAAAGTACCCATGTTAAGGGTTTCTGCTCTACAAAAGGTTTAATAGCTTGCTTTTTTCTCAAATATTGCCCGACAAAGCCTTATTGCATGGGTGAAAGTTCAAAATTTCCAAAATCCTAACTTAGGGAACTCATGACTTAAAACTTGCAGTATGCCTAAAAACAAGTTTAAATGATAAAGTGTCTTTGGATAAACTGAAAACATATCAGAGAAGCTACTGTAAATTCGGAAAATTTCGCGGGAATTTAATTTTCGCGAATATCGTTAAAATACATACTTGCGACTTTAAAATTCGCAACTAGGACATGATTTACATATATCAGTAAACAACAGAGAGATTTCGCCGTTTTGTGATGGTTTCATTTTCACCGAACTTCGCATATGCAAAGTTTCGCGAAAATAAAAACATCGCGAAAATTTCCGAATTTACAGTATTATTATTTGCCTAATTCAGCATTTTGAGCTCACTTTCTTTGGAAAGTCAGCCTCAAAATCCTGAATTCAGGAATAATCCTGAAACTTTCACCCATGTTTTTGTCACATGGAGAAAGTGTCATTATATTATCATAAGCATATAAATAAATATATATTTTTGGTTGCTTATGTTGTTGTGTTTGAAGAAGCTGAGGATCAAACCGGTGACCCCTGATTTACATGGCAAGTGGTTTATCCACTACACCAAAGTGGCTCCTTTTTGGCGGTTTCAGAAGCTGTGTGCCAACAGGTTTAATGGATAAAACATGGGTGAAAGTTGAAAGCTTCCAAAATCCTGAACTTTGAACTTGAAAACTTAATACATACAATATTGGTTCCAAATGTCAATTTCAAGTTCAAATGGTCAGTTGTTATGGGCGGCATAGCGCAGTTGATAAAGTGTCTGACTACAGATACATCCCTGACTGCAGATTCAGGGTTGCGAGTTTGATGCCGGCCCTGCCCCAACCTATAGTGGAGATTGATCATGAAATCATTTCTACGGCCATTCTCCTTCCCTCCGCTGATTTAAAGGTCTTGTGAACCTTCAAAAAAACTTTTTTTCAAACTCCTTATGATTGAAAAGCCTGTAATGAGGGAAACAGAATGACGAAAGTTCCATCAAAACATTCAAAATAGTTACCCAGTTATGAAGGTTTCATAATTTAATTAGATGAAAATATGCGAGAGGCTCAAATGACGTCATTTGAGCTTTTTAAAATAATAAATTAAATATATTTCATTTATTTTCACATTATTTGATATTTTGTTTGCTGAAAATGATTCAATATGATAAATTACATTATTTGCATATAACAGCTTAATTGTGCTGTTTTTAATTGCTTAGAAATCACACTACATAAAATATGATATTTTGAAAAAATCATCTCGAAACAATAATGTGGGCGGGGCTTATATGCTAATTTGCATAATTTTAAAACTTGCATATTTTTTGACTCGTTTGGAATTTTAAGATGGGGTTTTCAGCATTTTGGCTTTCTCAATACTGTCATTCACATCATGAGGAGTTTTAAAAATGTTCTTGAAGATTCACAAGACCTTTAAGAAGGGTTGTTGACTGTTACAAGCGAAAGTATGTGAAGGAAGTACTGGTTGTCCGCTTAGTCAAGCTTGCCCAGGAAAAAAGTGTGGTTAGGTGAACTGACCGTCCCAACATGACGGGACGTTAAGCATCAAACCAATCAAATAAACAAAATGGTCAGTTGTCTTTAGAAAATCTCAAAATATTGGAGCTTTTTGTTTGTTTGTGTTGATGCTTTATGTCCCAGTCAACATCTTGCTCAATGACACACCACAGTGCCTCCGGTGAGTCTCAAACTAGTGACCCTTCTATCCCAAGTCTAATGCTCTACCACTGAGCCCCTCATTTGAAAAGCTATTAAAATATTCCTGAAATCTGGAATTAATCCCGAAAACTTTAAATACTAAAGTTTTGTGACAGATAGCTTCTTACCCCCCCCCCCCCCTCCCCCTCCCCTAAAATTTAATCAATTTATAAATACCTGTTAGGTATACCATCACTCTTTTATGTAACATTTCAAATTCAGTGTTGAGGATAAAGGTGCCAATCACAACAAACGTTATCTGTTTTGTTGTCTATTGCAAAGATTTTGAAGCCTCTTTGACAAACAGTTTAGACCCAGTTCAGACTGCTCTGGGTCCACACTGTTTGCCTCTATACTACAATTTGTCAATAATATTAGGCAATTATTTGCAGCAGATAACTGAAGCAGACGACATTTTCAGATGCATTTTTTCAGCGCTTAAAAAAAGATTACTTTTGTCCCCAGAATTCTCATTGCAAGGGAATTTCCATATTATAGAAATATTGTGTTAACAAAATGATGATTATAAAATGGGCGGCAAACTTTGCCCCGAATCAAGATAAATACTAATAAACAAGTTTTTCTGAAGGCGGGAGTATCTTGTTCTGAAGTTCAGTTTATTAGGTCACTGTCTAGCCCCACCCCGAACTGGTTCCTTTCTCCATTAGCTTTAAACTAGACTGAGACATTGCATACCATGTGGTGATACAGTGAAGGAATAGTAAAATAATACCATAAAAGGCTTAGTTATATATCAGGGGGCATCCAGATTGCTGCTTGTGGCACAATTATGCTTCATGTTTTGCCTAAATTAGTTAATACACCCGGGTTTTAAAAGTAAAACATTCCTATCATATGTCTCGAAATGTATAGAACCTAAACATACAAGAGGGCCAAAAGGCCCTAAATCACTCACCTGAGTTTTGTTTAAAGCTTCTTTTATAGGCATTTATTGGAAACTGGCCAGCCCCCAGACACGCCACATAATTTTCAGAAAGATTAAAAAATTAAGCTATTTTTGTAAAAAAAATCACCTAGTTACCATTCCTGCAAAATTGTTTTCAATTCTGACCATTGGTTTCAGGCAAAAATATGTTAAAAAGTTGTTTTTTGTCGGCCAGGAGGCCTCCTGGCAGCCATTTTTATTGACAGGTCAATTTTATCTTAACAATTTCTGTAGAACACGGCTGCCAAATAGTAATTCTGACTACAGTTTTCAAAGAAGATGTTTAAAGTTTCTGTTAGAGTAATATTATAAGGGAAAGAATCCAGGTTCCCTGACGGCCATGTTTTTTTTCAACAGATCAAATTTGTTTAGCCATTTTTGTAGCAGGCCAACCAGAGACCATTTCTGCTAAATTATTTTGAATTCTGATCAGCTGTTTCAGAGAAGATTTTTAAATTTTCCTTAGCAGCAATAAGCCATGCCTCCTGGTGTCCAGGTTTTTGACGGAAATTTTTATATTTTTTAAATGGTCATCGATTTGAGTACCCACAAAATATGTTTTGGTTGAGAAATAAGACAATGTTTTTTTCGTTAGGCACTCTTAACTTAAGTCCTGCCTCATCACAAGAAAACCTGTCCTTAGGGTTTGGGAGTAGATACCGAGGTTATAAAACTTTTTTCATGCTAAATTCAGCTAAGCCCGAAATTTATCCTGATTATAAATGTTAAAATGCCAACAATTATTGACATTTTAACATTTATAAGCATGATAAATACACCATCTGAGCATTTGAAAGCAAGATAAGCCTTTATTTTTAAGCATTTTAGATTTTATGAGCAGTTGAAATTTCATGCTCAGTTGAGTTGAACATGACAAAAGTTTTATAACCGTGGGGCCAGGTAAGACTCAATCAAGCCTGCTCAGCTACTGGGACTAGAGTTTTAGAATTTTTGCATGTTGCAAGTGTAGCTACTATACTTTACAGAAAGCAAACCGATGTTATTTGCTTTCTTTAAAGTATAATAGCTCAGGTGTGTGCTCCCGTTCATAAAGTAAACAGGCAAGCACTGGGCAAGCTTCCACTTAAATGAACACACTTCTATGCTTGAGATAGTAATCACATTTAAGTATTTTAACTCTTTAACTGGGTAATTTTTCTTTTTTTTGTCATCTGCCTATTTTTTCAAAATTAAAATTTTCAAAAAATTCTTTCTGGAAGACCATTAGAGTGTAAAACAGTTTGGATCCAGATCAGGCCCCACATGTTGTGGGGCCTGATCTGGGTCCAAACCATTTGCAAAGATTATCAGCAGACAACACTGGCAGGAAATGAGGTCTTGTTTCTCCACTGAAGCATTTGTTGTGATTCTCGCAGGAAAAGTCTGGACAAGAAGCAAGCCATGGGTACTTTCAACATGCCAGGGTTGCCACTCAATATCCATTTCAAAATTCCCTGACTTTTCCCTGACTTTCAACCGTTTTCCAGATCCTTTTGGAAGGCCAATTTTAGCCATTTTCATCTATCAACTATTTGAAGATTTTGCACAAATATTTGAACTTGCTGATTTAATCTTTAAAGAAAAATCTTAAACCATAAATATTAGAAAAGGAATGTTTCTGAACATAAATTGCTTGCAATTTATGTTCAGAAACATTCCTTTTCTAATATTACTTGCAAATTATGGAAACTAAAATTACCAGAAGCCTTTTAGGAAAATTTTGAAATTCCCTGACTTTTCCATGACTTTTTTCATTTTTTTTTTCAAATTTCCCTGACTGAAAATGTAATTCCCTGACTTTTCCCTGACCTGGAAAATTTTTCATTTTCCAGAACTTTTTCCCTGACCGTGGCAACCCTGCATGCCTTTGCATATACAAGCAACAAAGGCTAAAATGATCCTGGGCAAATGCGCAGTTTCACCAGTGCCTTGGCTGCTTGCACATGTAAAGTGGGGATGTAGCTGAAGACTTTGACCAAAATTTAGGCCTTGAGCTGTGAATACATAGTTAACAAATTTCAGCCTAATGGAATTTCCCGCTTTTATCAATTGGACCAGTCCATTTCCTTTTTAAGGGTTGTTAGTAGGGGTATCTCATTTTTATTCAAATTTTAATAGAATATTCTGTAAGCAAATGGTGGAGACCCTGATCAGATGCCACATTGAGTGGTGTCTGATCTGGGTCAGCACTGTTCGCCTTTGTCCCACAAAAAGGACACTAGGCTTAATATAGGTTATAGTGTGACTACATAAATGCTGTAAGAACTAAAATCACATGTCAGGGCTTGTCGATATGTTACACAGAGAAATAAGAAAATTTACTCCATACCTGCTACTGTCGTCTGCTGATGACCTTTGCAAACAGTTTGGACACAGATCAGGCCACAAGTTTAGTCAGGTCTGAAATGGATCCAAACTGTATGACACTACAATGGTATTCATGAAATAATTTTTTGGAAATATCCATTTTGAAAAAAAAATCAGCAGACGTCAAAAATTTATGCAAATTTTCCCAGCATGCAAAGAGTTAATGGCCACCATTCTTATCAAGGCCTCTGGTAACTGTTAAAACCATGTAAAGTCTTCCTTGAATTGCCTCTGTGAGGCAATTACAATGAGCACCATTACATGTCCCCCATTTATAACCAATTTCTCCACCCTAAAAAGAAATCTGTGCAAGGTAGATAACTCTAGTCTATTTCTAGAAGTAGTTGTTATACAGTTGTGCTCTTGGGCTGCACTTGTGGTTTTGCATACTCTACAAATTCATCTATTAAAACGGGCCAAGCACCTGAAAAATAGAACAGACATGTCAAGTATGGTACTGATAAGCAAGTATTTCATCCCTAATCCTTTGTATACTAGTGACTCCTACTGTCCTGCCAGCCAAGAGTGACAGTAACATCATGTTTTGTTTACAAAGTTACCAGGGACTTATAATTGATAGATCACTTGTGTATTAAATTATTAATCCTATCCTGCAGATGGGATTAATACACAAGTAGGCCTTCCAGGTTTACAAAATTTTGTTAACATTTACACAAATTCTAGAAATCGAAACAATTCCGTTTACATGCAAATACCATACTGAATTTTTTCATTATTGCAGATTGGTAAAATCGCCATATTTTTCCTAAATAAGCTCTTTGCAAAACTGTACCTTGTGCAAACATTCGAAATTGTTTGGTAAGGTGTTGCGATAGAAATCATTTCAAGTAATTGCAACCCAACTGCAACATGCACAGATTCATCGATAACCAATATTTCCTTAGCGTGTCTTCCCTTGTAAACAGTTGCAAATGTGTAATTGGTTGACACGCACAAGATATAACTTTCAATCGTCACGTAAGCCAGAATGAAATAAACAACATCAATACACACACAGACGGAAAGTGAAAAACAAAAACACAGACTGAAGTCATGTGCATTCACATGCGTGTCCACCGAATATTAAGATGTGCATTTATGAATATTAAGATGTGCATTTATCTATCTGATAAAAATGTATGAGTATTGCTCTTAGCACAGTGAGATAAGATTCAGGACATTTTCATCACAACGGACATCAGTCACTGTGTCTGCTGAGCATGTCTGCTGTTATTCTAATTATATTAATTAATTATTGTTAGAAACTTTATCAAATACACCTGAATCTGAAAAAACAACACTATTTTTCATTAGAAGATGTTATTAATAAACCATGAAGCTTGTCACATGCTAAAGTTTGTTTAAGCTGAAAACCAGTTTTGTAAACGTTTATTGCATAAACACGAAACCCGTGTAACTGTGGGAGCCCTATACAAGTGATCAATCAATTCGCGTTAGTGTAGTGTATAAGTTAATATTTGACTTAACAATTGTAAACAAAATATTACGCCACTGTCACTCTTGGTTGGCATAACAGTAAATGCCTACTTTTGCAAACAGTGATTACCCTATGAAATGCAGCATGATGCAGCATTTCATCAGGGTATACACTGACAATTCTTATTTTGAAATTAGAACCTGCAACCCCTTGATATATACAATAAACCGTCCCAAGTTCATTTCCCAAATCATTTGAATTGTTCTGTAGGTTTGTTAATGATCAATGAAGGTTATTGAGACAATTTTCAAATAATTTTGTTTGATTATTATCTGCTGAAATCCACTGAGGGATTAGAAGACTAGTTGCAAATCATGTTGGAATTTCACAATAGTTTGTTTATTTGTATCGATGCTTTACATCCCAATTAACATTTTTTCAGTCATGTTGGGATGTTTTCATGTCTTCCTGTGTTGAACCAGTATTAAGCAGAGGATAAAGTGTCTAGCTCAAGGACACAACACAGTGCCTCTAGTGAGTGTTGAACAAGCAACCCCTTGATCCCAAGTCTAACACTCTACCACTAAGCCACTTTGGTCCCCCAACTTCAAATAAAGAGGGTCAAGATGACCCTTAATCGCTCACATGAGATAGGTAAATTAGGGTAAACTGGGCACGCTCCTTGGTGGCCATGTTTCTGATTTAGCTATTTTGGTAAAAGGTTTTTGATTTGATTCTTTACGTCCCATCAACAATCTTTCAGTTATATAGGAACGGATCTTCCTGGGTTGAACCAGTCCTTAGCTAGGATAAATGTGTCTTGCTCAAGGACCACTAGGCAGTGACGCCGGTGAGGCTCGAACCCGCAGCCTTTCGTTCTCGAGTCAAGCACTCTACCACTGAGCCACTGCGCTCCCTATTTTTGGTAGAAGGTCATTCAGTGATCATTTCTACCAAATTATTTTGAGTTCTGACCAATGGTTTCACAGATTTTAAAGTATTTGTTTTTGCGATTAGCCACACCCCCTGGCAGCCATGTTTTTTTGCCGGATAAAATTTCTTTTAGCTATTTTTGTAGAGGGTCACCTAGTAACCATTTCTGACAAATTATTTTCATTTCTGACCACTGGCTTCAAAAGATCTTTAAAGTTTTCCAATAGGTACATTATAGAAACTGGCCACGCCCCCTGGCAGCCATATATATTGGATCAAATTAATTTATCTAATATTTGTTGAAGGTTATCTAGTGATCACTTCTACCAAATTATTTTAAATTCTGACCACCGGTTTCAGAGATCTTCAAAGCTTTTGATATTGCGATAAGCCATGCCACGCCCCCTCATGCCTTGGGGGCAAAGTTTTTTGACGGATCAAATTTATTTTAGTTATTTTGTATAGGGTCGCCTAGTGACCATTTCTGCTAAATTATTTTCAATTCTGACCACTGGTTTCAAAGGAGAAGATTTTTAAAGTTTTCCAATAGGTACATAATAGAAATTGGCCATGTCCGGTGGCAGTCATGTTTTTTTTTTTGATGGATCAAATTTGTTTAGCTGTTTTTGTTGAAGGCCATCCAGTGATCACTTCTACCAAATTATTATGAATTTTGACCACTGGTTTCAGAGAAGATTTTTAGGCTGCTTAAGCCACGGCCCCGGACAGCATGTTTTTTGACGGATCAAATTTTTTAGCAATTTTTGTAGAGGGTCACCTAATGACCATTTCTGCCAAATTAATTTCAATTCTGACAACTGGCTTCAGAGAAGATTTTTAAAATTTTCCCATAGGTACATAATGGAAACTGTCCACGCTCCTGGCGCAGACCTGTTTACATTGAAAGTCCGTATGTGTAGTCAAGGAGGCAGTTATGTGTAGTTTTGAGTACTGATGTGTAGTCTATCATACGCCTTTTAACAAACTATATTGCCTTAAATAAAAGGTTAAAATAGATAAGAATTTAATTAACTTTTTACATACCCACCAAAAACTTAAAAGCCCATCAAAGCTCTCATCATAAAAAGATCATATGCAGCATGCCATGTTTACTCCAGGCTTCGCCCATTTTTAGTCAGAAAGTCAGTAAACCAGACAGGTATCAGTGGCGGATTTAGAGGGGGTTCGGTGGGTTCACTTGAACCCCCCTTTGAGACTAAAATATTTAATTTTCATGGAGAATTTTCAGAAAAATCAGGAAACATTGATAAATGATCTCATAAAATTAACAAATCGAGCCCCCTTTGTAAATTTGAATCCCCTATAAAGACATCCTGGATCCACCCCTGGGTATAGTGGGTGGATGTTTTGAACAAATATAGAAGCATGTATTGCCAAAGGCAGAATAATGGGCTGAGGAATGCGTCTTATCAGAGGAAAAGACCCTGATCTGACTTATTTTTTTGCAAGCTATAAAAAGTTTAGAGGGAGAGAGCTTAGGGTTTATTTGCGCCACTCACAGCAGCTGGTGAAATGTAAAATTGTTTTTCACCACTAAACTAGATCTATTCTGAGTCTTTTCAATCTTAAAAAAGCTGATTGAAAATTTACTAAAACAGTCCATCTTTCTATATTTCTTTGTATATTTACTGCCTCGCTCAATTTTGAACACTATGCCATCAAATTAAAATCAAAACAAAAAAATCTTGCATGACAGACCAGGGCTCTCGATCACCCGATTTTGGGGCCGAAATTCGGCCCCATTCCCAATGCCAAAAAGTATGGTTTTTTCCCAATTCCAGACAAAAAATTCCCAATTTGACAAAATTTTTTTTTTTTTTTTTGGTTCTCTATCTTTATATCTTTATTTCATAGAATATAAAAACACTTGCTTCTTCCTCTCCCTTTTCTCATAGTACACTAAGGTAAGTTTAATTATTGGAATCAATCTAGCAATGTAAACGTCATACATAAGGACGATGTCCAATTTCCCAATTTTAGTCAAAACGCCGCTAATTTGCTCAATTCCATGGGCCCCGGCCCCATTCCCAAAAAGGGGTGTGAGAGCCCTGCAGACAATTGTTTTGGTCTTCACACATGTAAGGATTGCCTATTTAATATTTTGACCTCAAAAACAGTCTCATTAACTATGAAAATATACTCTTCTTGACGGTAAAAAAATAGGTCACGAAAACCCATGACAATTACAACAAAGGCATAAAACCAATGTTATTCATGAAATGAATAAATGAAAAGGCCATATTATTGTCATTCTTTACCAGTTTTATTTTGGTTTTTTTGGCACTAACTTGCTCAAACAGCATGACTAATTGGCTTGTTTGTTCATGGTAATTGACCAGCTGATAAACACAGTCATGGATCAGGGAAGAAATTACCTCCCTTAAGCAGAGAAAAACGTCTTGAAACAAACCAAAATAGATAAAAAATGATAGAAAATCGGTATTTTGCTCTGTGCGTAGTTTTGCAATAGTGATCCGTAGAGCGTATTTTGAAGATAAAAAGCGTAGAAAATTCGCAAAAAACGTAGTAGTAAACAGGTCTGCTGGCGACGATGTTTTTTGACAGATCAAATTCGTTTTAGCTATTTTTGTAGGTCACCAAGTGACTATTTCTACCAAATTATTTTGAATCCTGACCACCTGTTTCAGAGATGGTCTTCAAAGTTTTTGTTATCGCGATAAGCCATGCCCCCTGGCAGCCATATTTTTGATGGAGCAAATTTCTTTTAGCTATTTTTGCAAGGGGTCACCTAAGGAACATTCCTGTGAAGTTTCGTTAAAATTGACCCAGTGATATAAGAGAAGTTGTCATTTAAAGCAAATTGTTGACGGCGGATGGTGGACATTGACTGATCCCAATAGCTCACTTTGAGCATGAAGTGCTCATGTGAGCCAATGAACCAATGTGATAAACTGTGGGAGTCTAATTGTAGAATGGGTTTAATGGTAGAAAACAAATACATCATCAACGCTACAAAATCAATTTTACATACCTTCTTCATCATAATTTGTCATATCTTCGTTGATCATATTACAAAAATCTAATAATAAATTCCATGTATCTTTTGGAATTGATCTTTTATGGTGTTCCTGCAAAACAAGAGACAGAAGAGTAGTTTTCATTGGTCCAGCCAGAAAGACAAAAATAATTTCAGAGTAAAATTTTAAATATTTTCTTATCCATCAAGTTTAACATTCCTTTTGGGTGCTCAAAAGAACCGTCTCATTGAGATGGCTCTTTTGAGTACCCACAACATATGTTTTTGTTAAGAAATAAAAAAAATAATTTTTGATTATACACTATTATCTTAGTTTTACCCTGAAATTTTTGTTTGTCTAGACCTATGTAATTAGACAACACTGAAAATGTCAGATCAACAATTTTGAAAGACAGTGGTACAGTTTGAATGAGTAATGAGCTTGGAAAAAGTGACAATTTTCACAAGTAATGTTGTTTTAAATGTGATGCTGTAGTGCTTTCATATGAATACATTCCCCTTTTTACATAAGATATGTATTCAACAAATTATGGTACACGGGTAGGTCATTTAATTAAATATTGAAAGTTAAATTGGCAGTAAATTATCGCAAAATATGTGTATCTTTTTACCTGTTATATTACACTAAATTCCAAAATGTTACTAGCAAAAAAGATCTACAAAGGAGAATAACTATTCTTGCATGGGAATTTGTTACGCAAAGCTGTTTGAAGCCTCAAAATCCATGTTCAAATCATGAGATTCATGTGCTGTTTGAACATGGCTTTTACTTGAAAAAGCCTAAACTGGGCCTTGATTTGCATGCATGATGTGACACTGTAAAGCGTTGCTGCCGTGACTGATCAGTTTGCCGATGCTTTCATACAAAAAACGTTGTACGCGTATATATGACATGGCGACGTAATGACGTTCAAAAGTTTGACGCTGACGCCATTTTGTATTGAGAAATCAAGTGTAAGAAAAGGGATATTTAATGTTTTAGCAACGTTTTCAGCGCGGTTTGTGCTTAAAACAGGTAAAATATGCAAGAATAACGATCACACATGTTTGTTTCATTGCATTAACACTTGCCGGGTCCCTCGGACGATGTTTGAACACACGGCCTGACAGCCTTGTGTTCAAACAGCCTCCTTGGGATTTGGCGAATGTTAATGCATGAAAAAACATGTGTGATCCCTATATTATCAGCAATACTACAGTTTAATTGGCAGTAGAGAAACTTCCCCAGTAAAGAATCACTTGTGCAGACTTTCCCATATATTTCTATCACTTAATGAAGCAAAATCAAACCATATGTGTTGTCTGAAAGTGTAATAATTCCTGATTCAGAGCATAATTAATTTCTCCTGAATTCTTTCGAACTACCACTAAAGTTGGATATAATTCCTCACAGTATAATTGAGCGTGGCATGAGATTTCCAACAATGTGGTATGTGCGACCAGCAAAGCCTCAGATCAGTCTGTGCATAGGCCTTTGCTAGTCCCTTGAATATTCTACTGACTAGCAACATTTGGAACATCATTTGGAGTTTCTAAGCTTACAAGGAGGCTGCACAGGCTTGCCTGGGTCTATGTATGTCAAAATGCCACTTTGTTGGAAATCACATGTTGCGGCTCATTTATTGTTAGTAAACCAGTTTTAACTCTTTCCTTGCTAGAGACGGCTTTTGTCGTTTGCTGGTAACCTTTGCAAACAGTTTGGATCCAGATCAGTACAGACAAAATGTCGGTGCTGATCTAAATCCGAAATATTCGACACTCTGGTAGTGTTGAAGTGAATTTCAATGAATGCAGTAGACATAAAAAGCAAAAAAACATTTTCAGGATAAAGAAATATTGGTAGGGTAAGGGATTTCTTTTGCTCCGGTATTCAGTTTCATGAACTGTCGAGTCCTTATCTTTGCTTTATCTCCTTTTTATATCTTGATTTATATGTTCTAGGAGATGATGCATTGATAAGTTAGGGGTCTTTCATGCAAACCAAACATCTATGTGTCTTGATCCACATCTGTGAAACCAGTTTAAGCCCTCCAGTAAAGTATTTTTACTGACCGTTCGAAGGCGGTACTACTTTTGTGGATCATTTGTGTAATTTATGTCTTGTGTTTGCTTGTGGTCACCTGCTGGGAATGGGCTGACCTCTTGGCTCTCGTTTATGATGTTTAATTGTGTTTTTGTCACTTTCCTATGTGGTATCCTGAGCCAGGTGTGGTACTTGATTGTATTGATTCCAGATCTTTGCCGCCTTTCTCACTTTAAATATATTTGTTTATGGCTTATCCTCCACCAAATCTTTGTTTGTGTTGATGATTTACATCCCAGTTAACAATTTTTCTGTCATGTTGGGATGTGCTCTGGTCTTCCTCGGTTGAAAAAGTTCTAAGCAGAGGATAATACAGTGCAGCCATTGAACTAGCAATCCTTCCATCCCAAGTCTAACACTCTACCACTGAGCCGTGCACTGTACTCCTCTCGCCCAATCTAGATACATCATGGAGAACCCAAGTATGTGTAGTCTGGTGGAGCTACAATACAGTAAAACCTGTCTTAAGCGGCCACTCAAAAATAGACAAAACAAAAGGTCTCAAAGACAAATGGTAGCTTAATGAATGTCAAAAGTATTGCAGAATGCTCTCTAGGAGCATTCTGCAATACTTTTGACCTGCATTAAGCGATAATTGGTCTTAAAAAAAAATTTGGTCTTCTTTTTGAGTGGCTGCTAAAGACGGGGTTTACTTTATATTACTTCAGCAATCAGTGGTGTCAAAATTGACAGAAAACAAAAATACTTACTTGCAAAAATTGACTCCATAATGATAAAAATTTAAATCTTCCCGATAGAACTATATTCCAATAAGCTATGGCCATATCTAGATCTGGAAATAAAAGGAATGCATATGAAAAGGCACTTTGTCCCTTAACCCTTTGAAGAATGTAAACCCCTAAACGGGTACAATGACAAACAGTGAAGACCCAGATGAAATGCCTCATAAGACAAATATAATCTTCGAACAGAGAAAGAATGAATATTTTTTTAACACATACAGTAAAACCTGTCTAAAATGGCCACTCTCAAAATGACAAAAAAAATGTTTTTTTTCAAGACCAGTTATTGCTTGATGCAGGTCAAAAGTATTGCAGAATGTTTCCTGCAATATTTTTACGACCTTCAATAATTAAAGCTACATAGTCTGTAACTTTTGATCTTCTAATTTTAAATATAATGTTTTTATTTTCAAGAACGCAGTAAAAATACTCAAATTCAGGTAAACATTTTACCATTTTCGTAAATCTTAACAAGTTATCACTATCAAAACAACTGCATTTATGTTAAAATTCAACGGTCTATAATTATTGGAGGGACGCAAATAATTACCAACAAGAGAAAAATACACCTATTTGATAAGATAATTCATTTTTCCATGCAGTTTTCAGCTGTACTGAACATTTTTATTGTGAAAGCATAGCTTAATTCTACTTTTACAAATGATTTAAAAAGAAAATATTTTTTTTTCGAAAAATGTTCATAGTTACAGAGTATGCAGCTTTCAGATCTTTGTTTTGTCTATTTTTGAGTGGCCGCTTAATGCAGGTTTTACTGTATATGCAAAATCTCATAAACTGGCTCAAACATTAGCACTGCTCCAGATAGGGAAAAAATTCAAATGTGACATGTAAATAAGGCCATCCTTAAAAAATTCTTTGTTTGCCATCACATGACCGACTCACTCAAAATGCCACTTACGGTAAATGTTCTAAAATTACGAACACTAAAAAATAATTATTTTTTCCGCTGTTCATAATTTTAGAAATTATGTTTATGAAAAAATGCTAGTGTTCAAAATTTTAGAATGTGGGCTTTATCATGAGAAAAACGATATATATGCATGTCAAAATGTGGTAGAAACGTGTTGAAAACACGGCAATATGATCTTGTGCTATCTCATCTTTTTTCTTTTCTTAAATCTTATTAAAACCGCCGCTAAATTCATGCGGACTGAGTCAGTAAATGTCCAGCGCCTGCGGTATTCGCCAAGTCGAGAGCCATGCGCGTGCATATTATGTCACTCAATTTACTTGCAAGTCATTAAAGTCCACTGATTTAGCCGGGTCTCCTATGTTCACTCGTCTCGGACTACCGATGAATCACTACACTATTTCGTTCTTCCTTCAGAAAACCAAAACGCTTTCGCTCGCTCTGCCGACTTCGAATTCCAGTTAATATTGTACTCAAGAATTGAAACCGCTAGACATCTCGTACAATCAGATTTATTTTGCAAAGATCTACACAATACTTTGAAATACATAGATGTGTTCCCAGAGTAAAAAAAAACAAACTGATGAAATTCAAAAAGAACACACACACACACATCTCTCTCTCTCTCTACTTGTGGATCCGGCGATGCAATGTTTACTTTGACCTGCCTGCACCAGTCTCTCTCTCTCCCTCCCTCCCTCCCTCCCTCTCTCTGTCTCTCTCTGTGTCTCTCTCTCTCTCCCTCCCTCCCTCCCCCCCCTCCCTCCCCCCTCCCTCCCTCAATCCCTCCCTCCCTCTCTCTCTCTCTACATTTGCAAACACAGTTTGGATCCAGCCGAATGGTATTCAGGATAGAATGTTTCGTCAATTAAAAATGTGTGCATGCGATAGGAAGTACGTTAAGCGTTAATACTGTGGAATGTCTGACTTTGCCGTAAAAAAGCTGATGTACACGATAAGTTTTGGGTTTTGGGTCCCCATCGGAAGCAGTTGTAACAAGATTGATTGACTGACCCAAACATTGTGTTTCGATATTCTAAGAAACCAAGCCAAAACAAAAGATTTGTGCGCAAACACTGTGCAGTGTCTCTCTCTCTCTCTCTCTCTCTTGTTCTCTCTCTCTCTCGTTCTCTCTCTAGCTCTCTCTCTCTCTCCATTTAGCACCTGCTATCAAAGTTTGCAAACAGTTTAAATCCAGAAGATCGTCCGACATGCCTGATCAGGGACAAACAAGCATACCAAGGGTTATAATCTAGTCCGATTTTGCGTCCAATGATCACGGAACGTTTCAGAAAAGTACCTTCTTTCAGATGCATGCCATGGGCGGATCCAGAGGGGGGACATCACAAAAAATGAAAATCACAAAAATATAGGGTTTCCTAGCAATATTGATCCGGATCCCATAAAAATCACAAAGCTACCAAGCCAGCATTCAATGGTGGGCCATTGACACGCCAGCAAAATGCCATTTCATAGGTGTTTCGCTGATGGGCCCATGGAGGTCTATTTTTTGTGGCATTTCGGTCCTCTCTGACAAGATTTTCTGGATCTGCGCATGCATGCAGTGTGTGTGAACCGGCTTGATTGAAATTAAACTGTCGACGGACATAATTTCATGGTATTTTGGTACTTACAACGTGCGAGAAAGACTCGGACGTACCTGCGCAAGTGTGCATTATAAATTCAGCATTGATGGCTCGGGTATGTCAAGTATCACCGCTTTTATGCTAAATGGATTAGTTTTGTGTCTCATGACTCAAACCACAACTTGGAAAAAGGCCCTTTTGTATATAAGTTTGTATAAGCAAACTAACTTAGCAAATTTACTCAGTTGTTTTACGCTGTGGTTTGCATGGCTTTTTTTTAAGCAATAACATCTACTGTTACTTGCAAATGTTCAATTTTGACGACCAGGCAGCGAATGACCTAAGTCCTTCATGGTGAACATAAGCTTAGATGGGCGTTTTCTCACGGTAAATGTAACTCCTAATCCTTGCCCGAGGCATGTCTGTTTAATATCTGTGACATAGGCAGGGCTGTGGAAATACCATGCCCGACTTGTCCGACCTGGTCCCATTTCATTCAGGACAAGTTGAAATTTCAATTTACTTGTCCTTGGACAAGTGCAAAATTTGTATAAAGTTAATAAAATCTTGTATTTCATATTTAGATTAATTATTATGAGTTCACATGTTGCATTGAAAACAGTGTGGATCCTGATCAGCTGGCTTCTTCAGAAGCCAGCTGATCTGGATCTACACTGTTTACAAGAGAGCTGATATCTGCATGGTTTCATACTGTTTTAGAAAGTGTTAATTGTTTAAGCACAGAAAGGAATAAGCCAATCTGTACTATCGGACAAGTAAAATTTTCTTTGGACAAGTACATTATGGCCATTTACTTGTCCCTGGACAAGTAGAAAATTTTACTATTTCCACACCCCTGGACATAGGAAATCCATGTTAATGACCATTGCTGAAGAATTCCGATGGATCGAATGCTTCTTATCTGAAAGCATGTATCACACAATTAGCAGATAAAAGTATAGTCTTGCGCTCGGCATGCGAAAAAGAACGCCGCATGCCAGATTACCCAATTAAGTAGAATGGAACCTTCCAAATGTCGCTACCGCTCACGGGCTGTATGGTATAAGTAATCCGAGCATGAACGGACATCGATTTTCTGCCGAAAATAACTTGTGTTTGTAATTTTAGAAATTCACTTTTCCGAAAAACGTCAGTGTTTGATTTTTCAGGATGTTTTGAAAATTATTTTCGGTGATAATTTTTGGGTGTTCGTAAATTTAGAGTGTTCGAAATTTTAGAACATTTACTGTACCCCCAAAAAATTATGGAATTTTTTTTTATTCTAACTTTAGACATTTTTTTCTTTATTTTGAATGTCTTTTCAACAAATCAATGGAAAAAATAATAAAATACCTACCTACACACCTGGAAGCAAACATATTTTTAAGGATGGCCTAATCATGGATATTTATGGAATACTTACATTTGTAGTAAATAATTTCACTGCAAGATTTCTCTTATTGCCTTACAAAACATTAGTGTAGTTTATTTCTTTTCTTTCAATCAGAGACAGATAAAAAATCCCAACTCACAGATTTAATAGATTCATTTGCTGAATGTTTTTAATTCAATGAAAATGGTTGAAAATGGTTTTGGCATGGACAAAATGTCCAACTTATTAACACTCTTTTACCATGACATGACTACTACCCTTATAAGTCTCACCCAAAGTTATAAAAATTCTTTTGTGCTCAACTCAATTGAGCATTCATGAAATTTATCATGCTCATAAATGTTAAAATGCCAACAATTGTAACAATTGCTGGTATTTTAACATTTATGAGCATGACTAAAACAACATCTGAGAGTTAGAAAGCTAAAAAATTCCTAATTTTTCACCATTTTTGATTTTATGATCAGTTGAAATTTCATGCTCAGTCGAGTTGAGCATGAAAAAAGTTTTATAACCTTGTGCCTTGGCCTGCATTGTGCAACTAATTGCTCTGTCTGTGAATTGAGCAGAGAACTTGCATTTACTAAGCGAGCATGTATTCCTACGAGGTCCCATGTGTGACTCTCATGCAAAATTCATGTAAGACGGGGTATACTTTGTGTATTTTTTTTCATGCGCGACACATGAAAATACAAACTGTGTACTGTATCCTGTGCTGGTCCAATCAGTTAACCTTGAGACAGTGACCTAAACCTTCCATCTTTTCTTCAGAAAGAATGAACCAAAATCTTAATTAGGTAGGGCCTAGCCATCTGGAAGATATTTTTGTTCACTCAACTGTCCTAATCTTAACTCTTTGCATGTTGGGAAATTTCTCATGAGCTTTTGTAGTCTGTTGATTTTATCTTCAAAATTTACATTTTTTAACACAATTTTTTCAAGAATAGAATCAGTGTCAAACAGTTTGGATCCAGATCAGGCCCAGCACTTTGTTGGGCCTAATCTGGGTCCAAAATATTTGCATAGGTTTATACTAGCATCAGGCACTAGCAAGTAAAGACTTAAAAAAAGTTAACTTTTTTCTGCTTGCGGCAGTTTTTATTGTCTGCTGATAACCTTTTAAAATAATTTGGACCCAGATCAGGTTAAATAGAATGTTAGGCCTGTCCCGATCCAAATTCTTTGACACTGATAGTGCTCACTGTAAAAAAAAAATGGAAAAAAAGTTAATTTTGAAAAAATATCAGCAGCCGAAAACCAAAGCATGCAAAATTACCCAGCATGCAAAGCAGTAAGGGCTCAATACCCATCTTACCTAATCCTTTTTGTCCTGGATTTTTGGCATAATTGAAAGTAAATTGATAAAAGTCTTTAAATTTTGATGGTTCACGAATCTCCTGTTCCAACCCGGGACACTTCATCTTCAATTTATCTATACTATCACATCTGAAAGCGGAAAGATTTGCCAAATATATACATGTAACCAAAATGCTGTTGTTAAATATTCTATAATTCTACATGACTCACAGATATCGATAAACAAAATTTTTGAGCGATACATTGTAAAAATTTTCTTACCCATCAGTTTTTACATAAATTTGTTTTGTGTGCTCAAAAGAACCGCCTCATTAAGACAATTCTTTTGAGTACCCACAACATATGTTTTGGTGTAGAAAAAGAAAATTGATTATTTGGTACACACTCCTATTAAACTAAAGGCCTGTGACTTATGTTGAGGTGGACATGGAGTGTTATTGAATAGTAAATTTCATATTGACCTGCACAAAGTAGAGGTTAATATGAGCTGACGTTTAACGTTGAAAACTTCATGAGTCAACAATTGTTTTATTGAAGAAATAAATCAGCTCTAGCAGTGAAATGTTTTATAATAATTCACTGTTTGGAGGACAGTTGTAAAGAAGAACAAATCACGAGCATGCAGCACGAGTGATTTATCTTCGTACAACTGACCTCCAAACAGTGAATTATTAACCAACAATTCATGCATTAGAGCTGATCTATTTCGATTCTAACACACAATAAACGATGAAAACACATTCATAGTCTTCATTTTCGTCCAACTTTCGCCATTGCACTGAAGAAATGCCGCCAATAATTGGACTGTGTCTCATACGTTTACATGAATATGTAACATCTTTCAAGCATAAAACTAGATGTTACATCGTCTAAAGCCATGCCTGACGTCATTTTGCAGTAATAATTGACGTCAGCTAGTATGTGCTTTCAAAACTGTGACTATATCATTTGATATAAAACGTTTTTTAGCATTGGCTCTATCGGCGAGGTGTGTTAGAATACATGAAAAGGCCTAAATTAAAATTTTATTTGTTTCCCCTTACCCAACTGACCCTGAAAAAAAGCCCTACTCAAAGAATTTTAATTCAATTTTCAGTCAAGAATTATTTTTTTTTTTAAATTTCATTGCAAACTAAGAGAATTGTCCAATGTAAACAGTGTTATCTTAGCAAATTGTTTGTGTATTTAATTATATTGCCTATAGTAGGACTATACGGTAAAACCTGCCTAAAATGGCCACTCAAAGATATACACAACAAAGGTCGCTAAGACAAATGGGCGCTAAATACAGGTTGAAAGTATTGCAGAATGCTCCCTAGGAGCATTCTGCAATACTTTTGACCTGCATTATGCGATAATTGGTCTTAAAAAAAACAAAACAATTTTTTGTATTTTTTTGAGTGGCCTCTTAAGACAGGTTTTACTATATACAATTAAAATAAATGGGTATCCAATTTGAAAAGTTAAAAAGAATCCGACCAACCGGCCCATACCGGTAAAACAGGGTCGGGTAAGGGGAAACAAAAATATTTTTAAGGTTGGCCTAATTAATAACTTAAAGATATGTTATGTATTTCCAGCCATCTTAGATATTTCATTTTTCATAGTTGCATGAATTAATAAAATCCAAGTGTTCAGCTCAAAGTAAGTACAGTAAAACCTGTCTTAAGCGGCCACTCAAAAATAAACAAAACAAAGGTCTTAATGACAAATGGGTATTGGTAGCTTAATGAAGACCGAAAGTATTGCAGAACATTCTGCAATATTTTTGACCTGCATTAAGCAATAGTTGGTCTTGAAAACCAATTTTTGGTCTTCTTTATGGGTGGCCGCTTGAGACAGGCTTTACAGTAATACCAAAGGATATTTTTGTTTTGTTTGATTTGATTCTTTACGTCCCATCAACAATCTTTCAGTTAAATAAGGATGGCTCTTCTTGGGTTGAACCAGTGCTAAGCTAGGATAAATGTGCCTTGCTAAAGGACCACAACGCAGTGACGCCAGTGAGGCTCGAACCCGCGGCCCTTAGGTCTCAAGTCAAGCACTCAACCACTGAGCCACTGCGCTCCCCACAAAAGGATGAACTGAACACATGGCATTCATTTCACTATGAACCTATGAATACATATTTACTTTTTATCATAAATATCAAATATAGAATTTATCTATACCTTAGGCTCCAAAACCATTTTGTATTTAATGTTTAATCATATTGACAAGTTGTACTTTGGATCTTTGAAAAAATGAACTGGGGTAGAACTCACCCTAAGTCTGCCATGCCAGAGAGAAACTCATCTTTAGTAAATTCACACTGAGTGGCTGCTTTAAATTTTATTCTATCCTCATGGACACTCATGTTGGATTGTTATCATCAACTGAATATATCTTTCTGTCCTGAATTTTAGTACCAACATAGAACATACTCTCAGGCCTTCAGATTTATTGGTGGGCCCGGGTCATTGTCCCATGATTTCAAAATATGACCCGTCACTTTCTAAGGCAGTGGGCCCAGTGGGCCCAGTGGACCATTCATTTTTATTTCTGAAAAAATCTCACTTTAATAAAAGTATTCATCGTACTCCACAGAACAGTTGTCAATACAGTAAAACATGTCTTAAGCAGCCACTCAAAAAAGATGAAACAAAGATCTTAATAACAAATGGTAGTTTAATGCAGGTCAAAAGGATTGCAGAATGCTCCCCTTGGAGCATTCTGCAATACTTTTAACCTGCATTAAGCGATAATTGGTCTTGTTTTTAAGTGGCCACTTAAGAACAGGTTTTACTGTATAATCAGCAGTCAACATACATACAAGTGTCTGTGTCAGTGTGTAGGTAAAGTATACTACCCAAATGTCAACTGTGGTTAGTTTGATATGCTTGAGCCCATCAATTCAGAAAATGACCCATCATTTTTTGCTTCATGGGTCACTTCGGCCCACCAATTTTGAAAAAAATCCGAAGCCCTGACCTCTAGTGGTACTTTCAAAGTTCAGACTTGTAGAAAAATGAACTGGGGTAGAACTCACCCTAAGTCTGCCATGCCAGATAGAAACTCATCTTTAGTAAATTCACACTGAGTGGCTGCTTTAAATTTCCAGGCTATCAATAAAACTGTTCTAGATTCTGGGTTTAAATTCAAATCTTCAAGAAATTTCATCACACCATCTACTGTCATCTTGTCATCTTCGTGTGGGTCTGAAGTATTAGAACTGGTTATAAGAAAACTAATAATATGCATTGTCATTTTAACCTAAATGTATTTAAGACAAATTAACTTGCCTACCTTTATCAGTACCGAATAGCTTATGGTTTCCTATGTTGGTGGTATAAATGTCCTGCGCAAAGTAAGAATCAATACCATTCTAGAATGATCCTGCGCAAAGTAAGAATTCTCAGTTGGTTGCCTAATTCTAGAATTGTGCAAGGGATTTTTCAGTTTTATCAATTAGGTAGATGCCCTGCTCAAAGTCGGAATAGTTCAGACAAAGTGAGAATATGTCAAAATTGTACATGCACAAAGTTGGAATGGTTTGGAGAGAATGCACGTATGAGCCGTGACATGAGATTTCCAACAATGTGGCATGTGCAACCAGCAAAGGCTCAGATCAGCCTGCGCATATGCGCAGACTGATCAGAGCCTTTGCTTATCGCTTAAATATTCTATGAGTGTTAAGCTACTGACCGAACTTCATTTGGAGTTTCTAAGGTTAAAAAGAGGCTGCACAGGCTCGTCTGAGTCTACACTTGTCAAAATGCCACATTGTTGCAAATCACGTGTCACGGCTCGTATGTGCTTTTATTTCACAGGTTAGATCCTAGCTCCTCCAGTCGGTGGATTTGAAATTAAGCTGTGGTCCCTTCTCCATATCTCTTCTGATCTTTGTTTGACATAAGACAGATACCACCGAAGCTCAGTCAGTAGTGAGTTGTCTAGAAGTCACTGCCTGTACCAAGAATATGCGGAACTATGGAAGATTGACTGTCAACCATGAGAAAACTTGACAGTTGCATGTGACCAACTAAGGTGCATCCACAGTCTTGTCAGGGCCTTAGTAGACTGGCTCCAGTCCTTAAAACAATTTTTCACCAATGTGTCATATCATATACTTGTAGCCAGTTTTACTCTGATGGCCCCGTTTTAAAACAGAGCCATCTGAGTAAAACTGGCTACAAGTATATGATGTGACACGTTGATGAAAAATTGTTTTAAGGACTGGAGCCAGTCTAGGGCCTTAGTAATTCGCTTGATCTATCTCTGTGAAATGCCAAAATGCTTAGCCTGAAACATGCACCATTTCAATATTTTAATTTATCTCTGCAGCTGAGCAGTTTGGATTGAGCCCTACCTGGATTGCGAATCCCAAACAAAGGGGCTTCTCTTGACTATTAAGAATGTGCTAACAGTAAAATAATAGTAGCCTGACTCCTATAATGATTATTGTTGTATGCTTGTGTGAGTTTATGTTTAAGGTCACACCAGCAGCTAAGGTCATATGGAGATTGAGCCACAGCTTAAAGTCTCATCCAACAGACTGGAGAAGCCTGGGATTCAACATGTGCCCCTGGTTAAATACAAGTTCAGTGGTTTAACCATTTAAACACCATAGCGGCTCCTACTGTCGTATGCTTTTTATTTTGGATCAATTTATTAATAGAGGATTTTTTTTACCTTTTATCACTTTATTCTCCCTGTCATCTGACATACAGGGAGTCAGGGAGGGCCATCCCCTTGCATGCCTTACAAACTGCAAATATGGTTTTCTGGTTGTTACTTGGTACGCTTGCTCACTTGTTTCAAATGTGTAGGCAAATGCATTTTTGCATAAATGTATCTATCATGCATAAATAAATCTATCATGCATTTTGAAAGCAATAACAGGACAGCTGTACACAACCATGAAGGTGCCTTTTTCATTGCATTTTAGTTTTCTGATGGTTAATAGAGGATCTTACACGAGTGCTCATGTTTTATTGAATTTATTAAACCAGTTGGGGAAAAAGAGATAAAATGCGAGTTTAATAAATTCAATAATACAGGAGCAGGAATGTTAGATTCTATTTATCTTATGACCCAAAAACTAATTTTAAATCTAGGATTTTTGTCATACAATCATACATATGCAACATTATTATGGACTTCATTACATAGTTACATCGATTTTAATGCCATGGCCTTATATCACTCCACGACACGATGTCATATGATAAACCTTGGTTGATTATAAGTGCCTACACTTGAATGTAATATATGACAAACCAGGGGGCCAGGGGTGTTACTGTAACACTGTAGCTAACATTTATGCAAAAATGCATTTGCCTACACATTTGAACCAAAAATGTGGGGTGCTTTTATCTCAATTTTGATGCTTTCTTGATGATACATGAATATGTACAAAAAGAGTGCGGGGAAGCAATGTTAATCTCTCTAAATCCAAATTTGGAGGGAGTTGTGTTGATATCTTTTTCTCCTGGACCCCCTTTGAGGATTTAGCTCCCATTATCACAAGATGAATGGGGTCCAGAATCATAATTGCTTTCTATCTGTCCATTTTTATCATCCACCATTACTAAGAGTGAAAAGTTTGTTTTGTCATGGCAAACAGTGCAGACCCTGATGAGATGACGCATTTCCAACATCTCATCTGGGTCTTTGCTGTTTGTAATGCTCCCTTTTTGAGATCATTCGCATAAATGCGTTAACCCTGTTTCTTCAAGAACTTACTTTGAATTTAAGACCAGCTAAGCCCCTGGGGCTATGATGGTGTATATCATTTAGGGACTGTTTATTTCCAAAGCAGAGGCAGACCATGAGAAATCTGGGTTGATTGGTGTCGATAGCCAGGACATGATACATAAATCCCTAGGTCATACTCCAACGACCAGCTCAGATAAATCTAACAGATCTCTCTCATTTTAGGGGTTTGCATCAACAAGCACCAATTTCAATATTAAATGATGAACAGTTAGAACTATGAACAGCATGTGCTATTGTGCAGGCATATAAAACAGGGGTGTGGAAATACCATGCCGGACTTGTCTGACTGACCTGGTCCCATTTCATTACAGGACAAGTTAGAAATTTGTATTTACTTGTCCTGGGACAAGTTAAAATAAACTTATAATTCTGTATTTCACATTTTGCAAGCCCAAACAAAAAATATGCATGTGTCAAGTTACATGACATTTTAAAATAAAGACGGTAGGAAGGAAAATATTTTCATTTTGTTAAAAGTTTTTACATGGGGAAGATGGGGAAACAATATGGCCGAACTGGGAAATCCCTTGGAAATCCCCTAAATATGCTTAAAAACTTTAGGGTCAGGGGCAAAAAAATTAGGCACGGTAGGGTAACCTGAAGCACACATTTTTTTTATTTAGGCCTAATTATTATTGTGAACTCACATGTTGTGTGGAATCCATCCTGATTGATCTGGATCTAGGTTTATGTCTGGTTTCATACTGCTTTTAAAGAAGTTTATATTTGTATATTAGTTGAGCACAGTGAGGGCTTCACTTAGATCTTTGTGCATTATCTGTTTTTTAATACAGGACTAGCAAAACTTTCTATGGACAAGTTAGTACATGTACTATATGACAATTTACTTGTCCCTGGGCAAGTCTAATTTTTTTCTATTTCCAAACCCCTGTACAAAATGTTCTAGACCACAGTTGTCATAATTAAACACACCCTGTTGTGAAACAGTTTTGATAACCACCCATTGTGAAAGCGCAGTGGCTGAGTGGTAGAGTGCTTGACTCGAGACTGAGGGGCCCCGGGTTCGAGCCTCACTGGCGTCACTGCGTTGTGTCCTTGAGCAAGACACATTAATCCTTGCTTAATTAGTCCTGGTTCAACTCAGGAAGACTGATCCCTTCATAACTGAAAGATTTTTGATGGGATGTATATAAAGAATCAAATCAAGCAAATAACCACCCATTGAGAAAACCTAATTTTGTAATGTTGCAGAAGCCTGCACATCTACAAATTTGGATCAGCCCCTTATAAAATTATTTGCTGTTTAGACCAATTGCAGGGTTCAACTTTTCAAGGCTCTCAGGAGGCACTGCATGCAATGTGTCATTGAGCAAGATACTTTAAATATCCTCTGCTTAGTACTGGTTCAAGACAAGAAATCATCAGGACATATTGAAAAATTGTTGACTGGGAAATAAAGAATCAACACAAACAAGGCTGAGGCCGGGTACCATCTGCAACGTAGCAGGCTGGTTTGAGAAACTACCTGGTCGCAAATCTTGAAAGACATGTATTTTCTATTTTTGTTTGTTTAATTTGATTCTTTACATCCCATCAACAATCTTTCAGTTATAGCAGGGTTTTACACCAAGTTGAATGTTTGGGGGTCCCTGGGACTCAACTTTGATTATGATGAGGGTCCCATCATTGAAAATGGGGGTCCCATCTTTTATATAGGCGTAGAATTTTGGGAGGTAGTAAATCCTTCCGTGAAGGGATTCGAACAGGCCTTAGCTGTCAAACAGGTGTATCAAAACATCAGGTCATTTTCGCATTTCAACCATTTGTAGCGACCTAGCCAGCCAGATAGGAATTTTCGATCTTTATTGGGGGGCTGGTATTTTTAGAAGATTTGGACTGATCTCACTCTGAAAAGCCGCTAGAGGATGGTTCTTGGTCTGTTTCTGCATTTCTTTTGCCAAAAAAGTTTCTCAGATTGCTCTGTTTCGACATTTTTGCAGCCGTTTTTTCTAGTCATTTACACGCTTGACCGTAAGGCTTAAATGAAATATATGTGTGGTTCCTGTTGCCTACCTACCCTATTGTTTTTAATCCTACCCTAAACATTAAAATGGTCTTAGGAGAAAAAATACCTAAAATGGGCACTTTTTCAGATTTTGTCACTATTTTCTTTAGTAAATGTTATAACAAAATTTAATAATTTCCCTACCTACCTACCCTAAATTTTGTTGGTATGCAACAGGAACCACACATATATTTCATTTAGGCCTAAGAAAATCCAATAGGTTGACAAGCGTCTATGTTGATCGATAAATCAGAGCGGGTGCGAGACATGATGAGATTTCAAAGCGCCATAGCAACGCGAATTTGATTGGACTGTTTTGACGCACCTTCCGATATTATTGGTTAAACGACAGCACCTGTCCTATTTATTTATAGATAGGCTGTAAATATGGGAAAAACCGAATCGTTACAAAATAACTTTGGAATTTGGGATTCTAATGAAAGGCACAACAAACACGTCTGCGTCCCAGCGGACGCAGGTAAGGTAAATTGAGGGGTCCTACCTAATGATTTATGCGTATAAGACGCAGGATATTGCGTCCTGTAAAACCCTGTTATAGGGACGAGTCTTCCTGGGTTGAACCAGTGCTAAGCTAGAATAAATGTGTCTTGCTCAAGGACCACAGCGCAGTGACGCTCGAACCCGAGACCCTTCGGTCTTGAGTCAAGTACTCTACCACTGAGCCACTGCGCTCCCTTGTATATTTTCTGGTGATGGCCAATATTCCTTACACTTTAATTTACAAATTCTTGTTCATAAAATGGCAAACAATGCAGACCGGTTAAATTCTGCATTCGTGACATTTCATCTGGTCTGCACTGATTGCCATGATCAAAATCGAAATCTGCTGGTGACAGTAAATGACATTAATGTTCTAAAATTTCCAACACTTTTCACTTTCATTTCACAAATAAAATGTTGGTTATCAGGCCTGAAATTCATAAACTGTTTGTCAAAAGACCCTGATTTGATCTGGGTCTGGACTGTTGGTCTAGGCCTCAGGGGTGTAAAATTCCTGAATAAGTTTACTCGCCCTTCATGTCCCCTATTTTTCTCCAAGATGCTGTAAATTATGAAAGTACTTCACAAATTGTCAAAACTTTTACTCGCCCTGCATAACATTTTACTCGCAAATTAGAGCGGCGATTGGAATTTTACACCCCTAGGCAGGCAAAGTTCTAGTGTTCGAAATTTTAGAACGTTTTTATAACGACACAATTTTATGAAAGTTTGACTACATAGCAGCCATCTACTGTGGGCTCACACTCGGACCCCATGACTCAGACACATCATGACCACATAATGATATGGTCCATGAAACTGAAAGTGGGTGGGGTAAATTTCACATGAATCTTTGAACACATCTAGGCAAATAATCTTAAGATGGAGACCTTTATATCTTTTCCAAAGGGTATCTATCCGTTTTCTGTCCACTGTGGCTCTTGATTCTGTGTTGTATTTCTCTGGATTTTGGAAGTAATTGTCTACTGCGACGTCCAATTTCCAATCATGACAACCCAAACAGTGTATGGCAGTCTTTTCTACCGTTTGTGTGAAGGCGATAAACTGCCGAACTTTGTCCCTTTGTGAGCTTTTTAACTTGTGCTGGAAAATAGAATATGTGACCAATATTGAGACTAAAATCTGGCGATTTTACAGCTTTTAAAAGCAAGGAAATCGGGTTTTAAAACTTCTGTTTCTTACCATGTTTCACACTATTTTCTCTTTTACACCACAGGTCACTCGACAGTGCGCAGGTGCGATGAACTTTCACGATCTGGGATGTGATACGCGTTCGCGCCGGATTTTCACACAGTCCTAAATAGCTGTACGCGAAAAAAAATGCGAGCAATTTGTACACACAACGATTTGCTCAGAGGCCAGCGCGAAAGAGTTTCGCTGCCAATATGAAGGGCAAAATATTATAAGAAAACGTCCAAAGACGTCCAACGCGCCCGGTAAAGTGTGTTCAACATCTGCCTTAAAGCATTAGGGCTATGGTCTACATTGGAGAGGCTTGTATAGGGGTTCTAGGGATACATGATATTTGCCATTTTACTTCCAGAGATATAGGATACTTTCCATTTTACTTCCAGGGATATGGGATACTATGTTCAATTTCAGGGATACTTCTATTTTTCCTCCAAAATATATAAATACAGAGTAGAAATACCAATAACATCAATAGAAACCATTTCAAGTTTTCCACTAAGAAGGAAAAGCTGTATGTACACGAAATAACATGGCAAGTTTATCTCGATGAGGACCTTTACACAGAGTATAACATGTAGCGCGAATGCACTCATTATATATTCCCTCGCCAAAGATGTTGAAGGAGGTGGAGGTGACCGCATACTTTATATAGTGGACTCTAATCGGATCAATTTTCCTTATTCATCGCTTGATTTTCCTCAGACTTGTGTGATCTTTTGTGTTGAGTCGTTAATTGTATTGTGGTGTGGTCATTGTCCTTTCTAGTTAAGTTGGTTGCTCTAGTTTAATTGTGTTATGGATGTCTGTGTTTCGTGTCTTTTCGTCACGTTTTCGAGGATGATAAACGGTCTCTGATTCTGGCAAGGTCATGGTCACACCCTCCTTTTGTTTTCTATAACACTGTGCAGGTGTGCAACATAACCAGTGGATAATATATATATAAGTCCTAAGGCAAGGCCACAGGCTTACTTCAAAAGGAAAATTTATTGGGAAATTTTGTTTTAGGGTATAATACTTCTCTTGATTATCACATCACAGGGCACACATGTCCAACATAACAAGATGATTTGTCGTGTACCAACCCTAGTCTGTATGGTCAAGGTCACAGGCCATGATAACACTTCTTTAAACATTCATAATCATCGACCTATTCAAAAAGGTGTCCACCATGACTAGACGATGTATCGCATATGTCCAAGGCTGAGGTCACAGTCCATTTTTGCTGCTGAAAATTTGTTGCTGGATGATAATTTGCAAAGCCTTCGACCAATTATTAAATCTTAGCACTTGGAGTAAATGTTCACAATAACAAGACAATGTGCTGTATAAAAGCTCTAAGGTAATATGTCTTAACTCAAGGTTACAGCCACGTTTAAACTGAGAATGTCTGTACCATGCATAACTTATACGCAGCCAGGACATGGTTGGTAGGAATTGTATAAGGGTACCATTTATAGGCCTTGAGCTGGCTAGAGACCCCCTTCCCAAGGGGGGATTTTGTAGACAATTTCCTGAAGCTACTTTATATAAGCCACAAAATGAAATAGGCTAGTCCACTGACAGTGGCGGTATTAATGTGTAAGCAATACAGCAGAAATAGAAGTTGATCCTTGGGGCATTACCAATATAGCTTTTCCAGGGGCAAGGTTGGCAGGATTTATGAAAGGCACCACTAGATATTGCTAAACATTAGTTATTTAAACTTTGGGCCTCACTAAGTTGTAAGTTTTTTCCATTCTAAGTTTATTGAATAGATGTGGCCAATTTGGACTCCAGGGACGTGATTGGCAGGATTTATGTAGGGGACCACTAAACATTACTACAAAGTAAATATGTAGGTTGTTTTTATTCATATTGGGTTAGTGATTTTGCACCCCAGCTATGATCATGTCAGGATACATAGTCAGTTAAGTTAATCACACTTTTCCTGGTCAAGCTTGACTTAGGGGTTAGCCAGTACTTTGTGCACATACTTTTGCTTGCAACTGGCACAACCCTTCTTCAGTTCGTGGAAGGAGAATGATGGTAGAAAATATTTCATTATCAATCTCAACGAAAGTATGGGACCAGACCAGGATCAAACTCATGGCTTCTTGATCTACAATCAGACTCACTACTGTTTGCCCTTGGGGCCTGGTAATACATGTATAAGCTGTACATGAATGTTTGAGGGATGTTTTAAAGTTGTCTCAATAAAAAGTATATAGGAGCTATGGAAAGGGACTTGATGGCACGATTTATATTGGAGACCGCAAGGTCTTCTTACATGCTAAATATGTGAGTTGTTTGCCATCATGTCATGTATTTCAAAGATTTCCCATCATAAGTCTATGGAAGCTTTATGTAGACATGACAACCATATGTCCAATACAATCAGATATAAAACTTGTGTAACCTTTCCCCATTATACACATGTAGTTTGATCACAATTGGCCGACTGACATTAGACATATACTTCTTCAAAATTTAAATGATGACGAAGACAACGATGGCAATACATACCAAAGAGGCCGGACCATTACCATTCTAAAGCCACGTTTGAGCCTTCGGGTCATATGAACTTATAACTGTAAGGGTGATATACTGCAAGACATTTTTGAGACAAAAAAGATGACCTAAAAGGATCAATGTGTAGTGTCTGTTTTGCTCATAGAAAAGCTAAGTAGCAATTAGAATGCGCAAAGTTATAGAACACAAACCATTTAATGAAGTATGTGCTTGACAAAATGTTCCTGTACTCGTAGGTCTATTTTGTGTCGGTAATTTCAGGGATATTTTTGTTTACTGCCAGGGATACAGGATATTTAGGAAATTTAATTAAGGGGATATTTTCCAATTTATTTAAAGGGATATAGGATACTTTTCTGTTTACTTCCAGGGATATAGGATACTGGTACCCCCCCTATACAAGCCTCATTGGAATACCACAGGGAACAGCAGACATGATTCAGATCTACGAAATCTTGCACAACATAGATAAAGTCAGGGACTCCCTATACAGAGGGACAGCACACTCAATGAAAATCGATAATGTGATTTGGAGTATGTTATAGGCCATAATAACCTGGCCAATACGCCTCAGCAGCCGTTATTTTCTACGGCGTTACTTATTAATGCATAAGTAACTAATATTAGTTCATTTATGAAACAGTTGTTACTTAGCCTATAATTGAAATTGGTTTTGAAATGGACTATTCCGAAGAGGGGTGTGATCAAAGTTATTGTTCAATGAATAACGTTTTGATTAAATTTTTCGTTTTTCCAAGGGTAAAGTAAAAACAAATTTAGGCTTCTCTTATCAAAAGAGTATATAAAACGTCTAAAATCGGGTGGCTTTTCAGTGTAAATGTCGGATGTTCAACACCTGTTCTACCCACGGGCTGTATCTATTTTTCACCCTCGCCAGCTGGTCTAATGGTCTAACTAAGAATAACTTAGAATTGTAATTATTATTTCTACCAAGAAATATTTCCAATTATGTGTTATCAGCGCTTTTCTGGGGCGAACTTATTGATAAATTCATAACTATTTATAAATCATTGTGACGTCATTCATTCTATATTTATCAGTGTGCGAAGTTAAATTGTTTCGTTTCACCATAAAACAGAAACGAACTTTTCATTTTATTAGAAACTAGGAGCAAGAAAATGTAAACAAACAAACAGTACATACAATAGGCATACAAGCAGAAGCCTTGGAAAAACGAATAAATATGAATAAACAGAGAAAATTACCAAAGAAAGATGAATGGCAAAACGCAGAAAATAGGTCATTCGATTGGTTTGGCCGATGTCATCGAAACGCGGAAGCTAGTAGATTTTTCCTATCACCTGCAAATTTATGACTGGGGTTGGATTCCTTTCTATCTGAAGGAGGAAAATGTATGGAATAACATTTTGGAACTCACAAAAGTTGACTTTTTCTTAGACTTTTTCTTTTGATCTATATCAAGGGACGTAATGCAGTCTAACTTTTTCTTTCCCCGCGGACAAGTATTGGTTTTCATAAAAGACTGAAGATAACAAGTATTCACAAAAGCTTGCTTCCCCATCACCGTCTGATTGAATAGTTTATTAGCGAAATGTCAAGCATTTAATGACTCATTTCAAAGTCGCTTTAATGTATATCTCATTGCGAAAAAAACTTCATTATTATCCTTCATCTATTATTACTCATAAGAACTTTCAACAACGCCGTTTATAACATGTAACACATGTTATAGTTTTTCTTGTTAATTATAGACTACATGTAGCCTGAAATTGCGTTTTCAACTGAGTCCGATTACTAACTGGGAAGTTTTTTTTTAGTTTAGTTGGGAGGGCCGTTTCCATTGTAATTATTATTGCAAACACGTTCTCTATCACAATAACAATATATCAATGTACCTTAATTATCGGCCATTGAAGTGTTCTCTCTTCCGTAAAATGCGGTCAGGTGTAATAAAAGTAATTGGACAAACCTAAAAAAGGCAATTAACGTAATCTATACTGAGTAAACTGCCAACGCAACTATATTTTTTCCTCTCGTCTTTTGAATCTGCAAATAAGCTGATTTTTTTTGATATGATTATCATCTGAACAACCGACTATCTTTTTGCATTATCAAATCCAAGTTTTAAGTGTGCATGTGTGACACTTGCCTTGTGGTACCAAAATACATTTTCCCTGATTTACATGCACGGGCTCGTGATTTTTCAAAACCATGCACATATTCAAAATCTTAAAACATCACCCAGTGAGTGTATGTGAACTGAAATGTCTAAATTTGCTACACCACGAATCGCCATTGATTTTTGGTACCCATAAATAGGTAGTTTTTATGGCATCAATGTCACTTGACTACATTTTTGACGTCATCACAAATGTCGCCTGCATACTTCATTTTGTGTAAGCTGAAGAAAATATATCGTAACAGTTTGCAATTCGTTTTTCACGGTGTTTGGCTGTGAAGGATAGAGCTGTTTGTTGAAATGTGCACAGATTTGCTAGAACAGATCAGCTAAAATGCTGATTTCTCTTATTTTTAAAAATTTCACATGTCAACTTTTAAGATGGCTTGGCAACATCTATGCCGAATTAGAAATGCATCGACTGAAACCGAAAATAATGATATAAGTTTAAACGTGCCCTAACTGCATGATACACAACCTATGAATGAACAGAGTGTCTGCAGAAGTGTGTGACATAGGGCAAGAGGTCGCATATTTTAAAATACTAGCAAGTAGTAAGTGAAAATGGATCGACTCTGTCTGGTGCTGATGACAACTAATAATACTATATATACATGTATAATACGAAAAATCTCCGTTAAATTATAAAGAGGCCGTTGACTATATCCTTTTGTCGTCTGCTTTAACTCTGGTCTGCTGATAATCATTGAAAAATGATGGTTAGATCAACCTTTTGATCCTTCTATTCTCAACACGGCTTATGTCGCCTATTGGCGGCTCATGATTACAATTAGTCTGGGCCCAGGTCCCGGTGCGACACAAGTTACACTCTATCTGCATCCGGTCTGATTGTCATTTGTTATCTTTTAGGTTATTTTTTTAAAGAAAAGCTTTAGCGACCGAGATTTGATTGTTTAAGCATGGTCATCTGGACATTGGGCTGTCTTTGATTGTAGCCAAATAAAACAATTACGGGTAGGCTTACAGAAATGATTTCTGGTACATGTTTGATTTTTTCATAAAGCGATTCTTTCTATCAAATTTCTCAGGACTGGCCTTGCGTTTCGCTTTTCGGCAAGGCATGTTCTGGGGCGTAAATATGCTAAACTTAACAAAATAGGCACCTAGTTATGGCCTTGTACGCCGATATACAAGGCTGTGACGTGGGCTAGCTGCTTTTTTTTTTCTTCTAAGCTTTTCTGTCCACACTTCTACTGTCGTGTATTATTTGTTATCAATAAGACTCTACCCAATGTCTGGATGACAGTAGCAATAGGACAGCAGATAGTGACTGCTTTCTGTGCTGATCCCTTGTGTGTATACACTTCTAATACTACTTGCCACTATCAGTGAATCAGTCTAAATATAAATGAACCTTTGTGTCAGTGAAAAGGCGGCAACATAAATATTCATATTTGGGCGTGGCTCGACTATTTCAACTGCTCAAGAACGGCTTAAGATGATAAAGTTACTTTTTCAAATAAAACGACACCTGAACTTCAGCTGTTACCTATATCTAAGATAGAACAGTCCGGATTACTCATGCATGATGTGCTACCTTTACACTGACCCAATGGCCTTATAATACCTTGATTTGTTAAGATATGCTTGTCAAATGATGTG
Source organism: Loripinus fragilis (assembly GCA_964019695.1). Classification (NCBI taxonomy): domain Eukaryota; kingdom Metazoa; phylum Mollusca; class Bivalvia; order Lucinida; family Lucinidae; genus Loripinus; species Loripinus fragilis. The sequence goes on from OZ026524.1 coordinate 30,624,692, forward strand.
TACATATTGTAAAATGCTTCCTAGCTGCATTACCTATCTTTGACAAATTCAATTACTACTTAAGAACTTGGACATGTTTATGTCATATTTTTTTTTCTTTCTCCCTCTTCTCTCTTTATTCTACTTACATATGGAACATACTTCCACGGTATCTCATCTTATACATCTCTCAATAGTCATTAACACAATGGAAAAGTTGATTTCAGTGCGCAAAATGGTATGTCAAGGGTACTGCAATCCAATTCTTAACCTAAGCTATACCCACTACTATATCTTGAAAGACGATGGAGGTTGATATTGTTACCTATAGAATAAGGATAGGATTGTATTACTGTAGACACCATAGACTAAAGGGTGTCAACTGTCTAAACATCTTTGCATATTACATATTTATAAGAATATTACTATTGCGTGCTGGTGATATTGAGCTTAACCCAGAACCTGTTTCTGATAATGATTCACTTTTGTCTGATGCCTCATTGGAAATGTCGGATATAATCAGAAATAATTTTTTCTATTGTCCACTACAATGTTCAAAGTGCAGCACGAAATATTGAACTCATTGAATCTGAGTTATCAAACTTTGATGTCATTTCCATCACTGAAACTTGGTTTACCCCTAACATAATATCCTCTGATATAAAAATAAATGGGTTACAAGCACCTTTTTGGAAAGACCGTACAGAAGACGGGCATGGTGGTATTGCAGTCTACGTAAAAAAAAAATGAAATATCGTGCAAAAGGCGGCATGACTTGGAAATTGTTGCTTTAGAATGTGTCTGGTTAGAAATTCGACTGCTTAGTAAACGGCTTCTTGTTGGTACATTTTATCGGCCACCAAATTCTGACAGCACAATCTTAACACACATAGAAAATTCTATAGATCTCGCAAGAGATACTGAAATATCAGGAATAATTATATTAGGAGATTTCAATCTAGATATTAATAAAACTAGACTTGTAATAAAATAAGCAACATCTGTCAATAATATAACCTCCATCAGATGATCACTGAACAAACACACTTTCCTGAACGATCATCATCCTTAATTTTAGATATAATTTTGGTTTCTAATCCAAACAGGTGTATTTTAAGTGGAGTAGGTGATCCGTTTCTCAACCAAGAAATTCTATTTCACTGTCCTGTTTTCATAGTTTTTAAATTTTTAAAGCCTCATAAAAAATCAATTAAAAGACATGTTTGGAAATACAAAGACGGTGACTATGAAAACCTAAAAGAAAAGTTTCCTAATTCAGACTGGGAATCCCTTGTAAATGAAGATATTGATGTTTATGCAACAAATGTAATAAATCGCATACTACAAATGAGCAATAAATGTATCCCTAACAAATATGCAAGCATCCGTCCTTCCGAAACACCTTGGATGCTTAACGAACTACATAAACTAATGAGAAAACGAGCATAGGATTAAGCCAAGCAAACAAAAATAACACATCACTGGGATAAATATAAGAAGCTAAGAAAAGACACTACCACACTGCTGAGATCATCAAAAAAAAACATATTTCGATAACCTAGCCAATAAATTAAAATCTAACCACAATATTAGCAGCAAGGACTGGTGGAAGACTTTAAAGTCATTCATATCAACCCAAGACAAATCATCAATCCTTCCCTTAAAAATCAATGATACAATACGCATAGATTATATTGAAAAGGCAAATCTCCTCAACATGCATTTCAAAACACAATCCGATTTAAACGACACTGGCAAGGAAATAACACATATCACACAATCGAATCCAAATAACTTAACACAATTACAAACTAGCCCAATGGAAGTTAAGTAAATCCTAGAAACACTGCAAACAGGTAAAGCATCTGGTCCTGATAATATAAAAAATATGTTCTTAAATCTTGTTCTTCTTATCATTTGTCAAGACTGTTTAATTTATCACTCTCCTCAAGCAAAGTACCTCCAGCATGGAAAGAAGTCAATGCCACTCCAGTATTTAAAAAGGACGACCCTTCTGAATGTAAAAATTACAGGCCTATCTAATTGCTTAGTACACTAGGAAATGTAATGGAGAAAATCGTGCATAAACATGTCTTTAACTTCTTGAATGCAAATAGTGTAATAGCATCCGTACAGTCAGGTTTTGTTCCAGGTGATTCCACTGTCAATCAGCTGGTAGATATCTACAACACATTTTCTAAAGCATTGGATGATGGTTTGGAAGTGAAAGCATTTTTTGTAATTTTAAGTAAGGCATTCGATCGTGTCTGGCACAAGGGCTTTTTAATGAAATTAAAATCTGTAGTTCTTACTAGCCCTCTTTTAGAATGGTTCCAAAACTACTTGAGTGGTCGTAAACAAAGGGTTGTCGTACCAGGGGGAGCATCCGACTGGCTTAACATAATCGCTGGAGTGCCCTAGGGCTCTATATTGGGACCACTAATAATTTCTCATTTATATAAATGACATTGTAAAAGACATCCAGTCCACTATACGCCTCTTTGCTGATGATACTAGCCTGTTTATTATTGTTGATTCCCCGGATAATGCATCAAACACCCTCAACCAAGACCTGGCGAAAATATCCTCATGGGAAGACAGATGGCTGGTTTTATTTAATCCTAAAAGACTGAATCTATACTCTTTTCGCGTAAAGTTTATAAAACTGTCCACCGAAACACTTACCAATGTTGAAAGTCATAAACATTTAGGGATCACATTTGAAAGTAGTGGCAGCTGGCATAAACATATACAGTTGACTACATCAAAAGCATGGCAGCAGATTCATATTATGCGAAAACATATATTTCATCCAGACAGGAAGTCATTAGATATATGTAATATACATATCCTTTATTAGGCCTATATTAGAGTATGAAGATGTTGTCTGGTGTAACTTAACAAAATATCAGGAAGACGAACTGGAAAAAAATACAAATTGAAGCTGCCAGGATAGTTACTGGTGCCACTAAGCTAGTCTCCCATGACAATCTATACTGAGAAACTTGCTGGGAAACTTTAAGCTCAATGCTGAAACAACACAAATTAACATTGTATTACAAAATGATAAATTTTAATCCCTCCTTACCTGAGTTCATTGGTCCCAAATCGTGTAGGTGATATGTCGAGTTACTCCTTAAGAAATAGTGACCAATACCAAACAATTGACACTAAATCCTAACTCTACTACAATTCGTTTCTACCCTCAGCCGTTCGTGAATGGAATGCCCTAGATAGTGAATCCCAGTCATGTCCATCAGTTGCTTTAGTCACGGCCTTAGGGACAAAAAATAGGTCCTGTGCAAATTGTGTGCCGATTTATGGTGACCTATATCGAAATCTTCCATGAGGTCTTACGTTTAATTTGAAGGTGGTCACCCACCTCAAATTCGCGTCTGAGGCTAGTTATGACGGCATCAATATGGCGACCATAAATAGAAACTGTTCGTAAATAAAAGCAATAGTTTGCATTGGTATAGTCGTATTAAACCAATACGAATTCTTTTTTTTAACACAATATCATTTATTTTAGTCACATGATGGTTAATCAAGGTTTTATGTGACTTTGGTAATAAATTATTTCTCGATAACTTTATTTTGCATGCAAAATACTGTATATTTCCACCGTGTAGCATCGACTCCGGAACTTGCTACCAACTTTATCGATTATAAACAAATGGCAGGCATGACGACGGTAAGAAAAAGCTGTTATTATACTGTTTTATCACGGCGTTATGCGTTAAGATGGAAATATTATTATCTGAACATATTTATCTTTAAAATATACACCCAACAATGATATGAAAGTGATTTTAGTTGCCTTTAGCTGCCTGGTACCGCGAAAAATCATGTCAGCTTCAAAACTCGCCTTGTAATCTTGTTAGTGGAGGATGCCAATTCAATCCGCTATTTTGCACATGTATTGACATCACTAGTGTATATATTGAAGCAAAAGTTTTTTCCATAAACTAACGGAGCTGGATATAATCAAGAGAAATTTCCGACGACTGGAGTACGGCAATTTGCGACACAACACAGAATCACAGGACGCTGTCTTGCTAGTGAAAAGTACGGCAACTTATTTTGAAAATGATAGAACTCTACTCGAAGAAGCTGTCGTTGGGAACCAACCAATGTCCGTAATGATTCAAGAGGGCCAGTATGGTCTATTATGGATACATAGTACAAATTTGTGAAAGTATTCAATCAGATGTTCCCGTGTTTTACTTAACTGAGCGTGACGTTGAAAGGTGACGTCATAAGACATTATTTGTGATGAAATCGGAAATGTTATTTATGGGTCAGCATTAAAACACCAAACCACCACCAATCCTGACTTCAATTTTCCCTGTCCCATCACACACTCCAGCACACCAACTCAATAACAAACCCTTTACTTGCTCAGATAAATGAAACACTTCGACAAACCGTTGCCTCGTGTACTAACATACTTGCACATATGTATAGGCTCAGACCATTTTTTGGGGTTCAAAATCTTTTAATTTCAATATTTTTTGGGATTTTCGTGTATATATATATATAAATGAGAGTACCCCCCCCCCCCCACACACACACACACAAACACTGGGCATACATGTACGCCTAAGTGCACCAGAGTTGGTGCTCATCGCATTTGCACATGCGCGGATCCAGATTTTCACTTTTTTTTCGTCTGCTTATTTCACAGAGGGGTCCATATGCTTAAGGTCCCTTACCAGTTTCTTTTTTTCTAACGGAAACTATAGTACTTGTATTAACCGCCCTGTGAGAGGCCCACGCATGATGCGCAAAAGTCTGCTTTAAAGGTTGTGGTTGTCCTGATCGTTAGATTGTATGGATTACGTACTGGTTAGTTTGCGGTTGAGCCTGGTCCGATATGGTTTTGTGGAGGTTTGGGGATGCTTCCACGGACCCTCTTGTATTGTACCGAAAAGTTTGCAGGTATTCATGTGTGTATCCGGGGGAGGAGGCAGGGGTCTCTGGATCCCCCTGAAAATCGCAGAAATATAGCATTCCCTTGCAATGCTGGTCCAGTGAAGAATCACAAAGTTGCCAACTTAGCATTCAATGTTGGGCCATCGCATCGCTAATCAGTAAAATTTAGACCCAAAAATCGCTATTCAGTAAAATTTACGCCCAAAAATCACCTGATCAGTAAACTTTAAACCTAAAAATTAGTAATCAGAAAAATTAAGACCTAAAATTCAGTATCAGTAAATAAAAGGCCCCAAAATCGGGTATCAGTAACGGTTTATTGTAAAAACGAAATGGAATAACGTTTTTCCATCGAAAACGCGTCATTTCGATTATGGTATTTTTTTGCACAAAAATCGCTAATCATAAAATTTTAGGTCAAAATTGGCTAATCACTAGCACTTCTCATTCCGCTATTAGGTCAAATTAACCCTAAAATCGCTAATCGTTACTTTTTAGGGCCAATATCGCTTAATTTTATGGCCATAATTCGCTTACTAGTAATCCCCATTTACACCCTTACGCATGTACATGAGATTGGGTACTACGAGCAGCCAAACGCTCAGACTAGCCTGTGCATCCGCGCAGTCTCGCCAGGGCCTTTGCTGCTCTCATACACAATGCAAATGGATGTAGGTATAAAAGTAAGTCTCCATAAGATCTACGTCAGCGTCAGCATATTAAATAAAATGTTTGCGAATATGCGATAGGTACCAAAGTGCGTGTGCTGGCCCATATCTGGTGCTGAGGTGTTTGGTGTGGTGTGTTTGGGGGCATGAGGTTGTTTGAAGCTAGAGAGGCTGGTTTTGGTGTTCGTTTAGGGTGATTTTGGTGGTTTGGGGAGTTTTCACGGACAAACATGTCGCTGCAAATTGCTGTACTGTAAATTTAATGTTTTTTTCAAGTTGACGTACTTCGGACTGGTAAATTGCCGTACTCAAAGCGTTTTCTGTTTTTGATAATATATCAGTCAAGTCAAGATCATTACAAATAAAACTTACACCGAACGTGATTTCCAATATGCTCATTATTTTGGCATTGAAAATGAGGTGGAAAACGGTTTTAAACAATGCAGGAACAAACATTTTTCGATGGGACCAGCTGTTTTAGCGGTACCAGCTGGCAGTGTTTCACGATGTTTTGTGACTACAGCAAGAATTGATCATTTTGGCCGGCACGGACAAGTGTTTCACTTTTCTAAAGATGAATTCTATTCACTTCGAAGGCAGGCGCTCATTACAACACAGTATCGATTCACTGTGCGCCTGAAATGAGTGAAATCGACTGTATCGGTAGAATCGAGAGTTTTTGGCCTAAATTTGTGAGGGGGTGGTAAGTATTTTGGCATGTTTTCTTATAGTTAGATTTGTCCTTCCGCCGTGGATCTCATTATATTTCTTTGATATATGCATACATGTCATAATATCGTGCAAAAACAACGACAGTGTATCGTGGGAGCGCAAGAAACGCATTCTTTTAGAGGGATAGTTGTCAAAAAAGCGAAAATTCACAGCTTTTTATCTTCCCGTTTCGAATTTAAACAACTTAGCTAAAACTGATTTTCACCAGAAGTCCGAGAGGCTTATGATCCTACAATACCAGAAATCTCAGCCTGATCCGTTTTTTCGATTTTGAGATATTCAGCTATATATGACTGAACCCCCTAATAGCGGTGAATTAGAAACTATATCGGTAGAATCGACTGCTATTTATTTACTGTACGAAGTAAAAACTACCCACTGCACGAAGTGAAAGCAAATGTTGGTCATAAATCTTCGAATTTAGAGCAGAAAGTAGGCTATTTATTTCACCCTGTGTATACCATTGGCTTCTAAATGTGTACTTTGGCAGACAGTGAAGACCCAAATATAATGCCCCATCATATGGCATTTCATCTGGGTCTTCACTGTTTATTTATACAAATATTATATTCAGAGAAAGAAATGCATTTTTTTTTATAAAAAACCTGTGACCAGCAATATATATATATATTGTACCACCCCAGGTTTATTGTATATAACCAGTAGGCAGAATTCAATTAATTCATAAAGGGTTAACAATACGTCAATCTGTATCACTTTTTTCAGTCTGTTAGAGACTCCCGCATCTGCTGTCTGTGTGTAGGTTTGTAGGCTTACATTTCAATAATTCCATCCTGCTTTAAACAGCTGTATGGTAAGATGAAATACCAGTGGAAAGTACATTTCATAAGACCCACTGTGGCAAACCCTTTAATAATGCTTTTTGTGCCCAGCGAGCAATCAGATTACATCGAGTACCGAAGACACGAGAGGGGGGATTAATACCCCTATCGACAGGGGGTTTAGGGGGTCTCCCCCAAGTTTTTTTTAATTTTGGGCGCTTCTATGTGCGTTTTTAATGGGTTTGTTATGCATTTGGGACCAGATTTCAGTCCTTTTGGTCACAATCTTTTGCTAGAAAAGATATTTTGTGTCACGCGAGAAACCGAATGCTGGACAAAAAAAATGTTTTCAGATAGTCATGATTTTTTACTTTTTTTTTCTACAGCATGTTTCTTTGACATTATTTCACCTATGTCCCCGCAGGTTTTGGAAAGTACTTTTAGCACTGATCCTTGGTGGTCCTTCATAGAGTTGTGTTTTCGAAAAGATATACGCTTAGTCTTTTCAATTACATGTAGAGCACCCGTCAAGGATGCAGGCTTCACTTAGATTTTGGCTTAGGTAGGCATAAGATGAGATCTTTGGCTTCATCGTAATGGAGCCAGGGCCTACTGTCGAACCATGACAGCTAAAGGCTTCTCTGCTCAGGCTTCTTAAAGTCGTATGAACGTTGGTGGAACCGAAAAGTCTTGGGCTGAATTGGAACAGGCGGGACCTGTATATCTGTAACAGAATGCATTATAACGACACAGGCTCATGATGCTCATAATGTAAAGTCAACACGTTTTAAACATACTTTATCGCTGGACATGTTAATTAGAAGAAGAAAAAGCAAATTATCAATTTAAGGGATCATAGAATTATCTGGACCTCAACAAGAAGACCTGTCTTCAGGGTTTCTGACCATGCAAGACTCAAACCAACCTACTCAGTTACAGAGATTAGCTAGAATGCTGGAATTTTGAGTGTAGCAAGTTTACAATTATACTTTCCTAGGAGCGAATAGCAAAGGCGCTGATCAGACTGTGCGGATGTGCAGACTGGTCTGCGCCTTACACGTTCGCATGCAGCTACGCCAGGTTTTCTCTCGACACGGTCCATAAGTATAATATAGTCCATTAAGACCATCTGATTATGAAATTAATTAAGAAGGTGTCATTATAATTTTTCAATGTTTTCACAGGCGCAAAGCGCGTTATTGATAATTGCATCAATAAATGGTAAGCACAGAGTAAAGTGAGCCAAAACCAGCAAAAGGGACACAGCAGAGATCATACTCGGCCAAAAAAGGGTCGGGCGCTCGACGGACCTGCCGGACCGGCGATGGTGGACTTGTGTACAGGTAACATGCTACTGTAAACATAGCATTTGTAATCCACCATTTTCTAATTGCATGGTGTTATGCTCCACTGAATGGGTAGTATAATAATAAGGTAAGTTCACGTCGTGCTATACTTCCACAAAACGCTTTGAGGCATGACTGTAACGGTAAATGCATTGAATGAATTGAGGGTCATTACTTAGAGGTCGTGGTAGAAGTATACATGTATCGCTTTGTTACATGAATATTTATGAAGGTTGGATGTTTTACAAAAAATAGGTTTGTGAATTTTCGTCACAGCATCTTGACAATAACACACACACACAAACGCACGCACACTCTCACGCACGCACATACGCGCGCACACCACACGCACATGCACGTGCCACCATTGCTAAAAAACCAACTGACAAACCTATCAACAAACTAGCGAACAAAGCATTATCTCTATTATTTTGGGCTTGTCCGTCCATCTGCCTGTCTGTCCATTGCCGTGGTCACTCTAACTTAGTCATTTTTAATCGATTTTTTTCCCAAATTTCATATCATCATCAAACTCTCGTTCAAGTTTGAATACAGTTTTTTCTGTCAAACGATAAGCAAGAAGGCTGTAAAAATGGCCGCCTTTATATATATGGATTGCTTCCATCAAACTCTCGTTCAATATGTTCTTAAAAATGTTATCCTTTGGAAGCAAAGAATGCACCAAAGAACTGAAACTAGAGTGTGCAAATTTTCAGGGGCAGACTAGCTAGTTTCAGCCATTTAGGCCACAACAGTGACGCTCCAATAGTTTCTAAGTTCCACAATGAAACCCATGATCCCAAAGGACAAGAAAATAAAATCTACACTATAGTGAAGGGCATGGAGACGTTCTACCACCGCCACAAAGTCCCAATCACCAGCTGTAGTGAAGTCAAATATTTTCTTAAAAAGTTATCCTTTGGAAGCAAAGAATGCACTAAAGAACTGAAATTAGAGTGTGCAAATAATCTTGGCCGGACTAGCTAGTTTCGGCCATTTAGGCCTCATCAGTGACCCTCTAATAGTTTTTAAGTTCCACAATGAAACCTATGATCCCAAAGAACAAGAAAATAAAATCTACACTATAGTGAAGGGCAGGGAGACGTTCTACCACCGCCACATAGTCCCAATCACCAGCTGTAGTGAAGTCAAATCTGTTCTTAAAAAGGTTATCCTTTGGAAGCAAAGAATGCACCAAAGAACTGAAACAAGAGTGTGCAAATTTCCTGGGCCTCATCAGTTACCATCTAATAGTTTCAAAGTTCCACAATAAAACCCATGATCCCAAAGGACAAGAAAATGAAAGTTTGAATATGTTTTTTTATCTGTTAAACTATAAGCAAAATGGCCGAAAAATTGCCAACGCCTATCAGTGTCCACTACTTCATTGTTTAATCAGAGTTTTTCCAAATTTCATATATGGATTGCTTCCATAAAACTCTCGTTAAAGTTTGAATACGAGTTTTGTCTAACGAAAGTTAACCAAGATGGCCAACAAAATGGCCGCCACCTATTAGTTTGCACTTATAGACACTCTACCTTAGTCATTTATTACCCGGTTGCTGCCAAATTATATTACTTTTATCAATCTCTCGCCTAAGTTTGATTATGGGCTTTGTCTGATAACCAAGATGGCAGCCAAATGGCCGTCACCTGTCAGTTTACACTTGTGGACACTACTTAGATGTATGAGTGGTCTTTGATATTTTAAAGTGTTTCCTGAATGAGTGACAATGGAGTGTTTATGACTGTATCAAATTCAGAATAGAGAGGGCAGTTGTAGCATTTGTATCCTGGATTTTCCATTGTGATATTGAAACTCACGAGTGTTGGTTTACTGAAACGAAAATGTTTCAGAAGTGAGACTATATTTAACAAACAATGATGACATGTGGCTTAGGCTGCTGTACATTCTAAGACAGTGATTCTGTTGTTGATTCGTTGTTGACTGTTGCTCCTGATGTGGGTTCTGTGTTTGTTCTATGGTTTGCTATGCATTGCTTTGTGTCTTTTCTAGGTTTGCATTAATCTTGATGTTGGCGAGTGCTACGAGTATGTGGGAAAGGAGACTTGACTTAAAAGTATATGTATTTTTACTGACCATTCCATGGCGGTGCTTCTTTTGTTACTTATGTTTCGTGTTTGTCATGCTATCTTGTCTTCTATTTATTGCAGTCTTGTGGTCATCTGCTTGGAAAGGGCTGACCTCTTGGCTCTCTTGTATGTTGTGATTTATTGTGTTTTATCACTTCAAGAATAGGTGTCATGGGTCAAATGTGGTACTTGAGTGTATCGTTTGCTGATCTTTGCATCCTTTCTTAATTTAAGGAACGAAAGTAAAATAATTTTGTGTTTCAAACGGTTACCCAAGAAGCCAGCGATGCCAACTTCAATACTTGTGGAGGGATATTGCAAAAATGTACATACATGCATGCATGCGCACACACATCAATGTACATATGAAAACACATGAACATGCTCCTAAATGTTCGTACTCTCATGCATGCACACACATATGTATGCATGCATGCACTGCAGACACATCAAAACATTTATATATTTACATTCTTACATGAAAATCAAAGCTAGCGCTCTAGACTATATAGAATTCCGAGAATCTGATGTGTCGCCTGGCAGAACAGAAGTCAAACAAGGAAAATTTGTCGAATATATTTTCCCGGCAAAGGTTTTTTTTAGAGAAACTAATAAATCACAAAACATAAATCCCATTTCTCCAACCCCTAAGTTCACCTTTGGTATCATACATATCAATGTTAAAAGCCTATCAACTAGTTTTCAGTGGTTAGTTCAATACAAAATAAACTTATCTGTCTGACTTCGACCTGACCTAGAGGTCATGGGTGTGTGTAAGGTCAAAGTGTTTGCTTCTATATTGGTCTATACTTCTTTCCCCTTAATTTTATATACAACACGATCACATTCAGAATTCATTTTATGTTATAATCCAACCTACAGTTGAGTGTGAGTGTGAGAGAATATGTGTTTGCATGGTGCCCTGTGTCCCATTCCCTTTAATTTGATATGCAACATGACCATGGGGGCGGGGTCTGCGGTTAAAATATTTGCTACAACGCTGCTGCATTTGATTCCCTTTAATTTGATATGCAACACGACCATGTTCTGAACAAGTTGACTTTTGACCACAGGGTCAGAGGGGCGGTGAGAGGGGATTTGCAGCCAAAATATTTGCATGTTGCTGCTTTCTCGATTCTATTTAATTTCATATGCAACATGACCATGTTCTCAATAAGTTGAATTTTGACCTTTAACTCCACACCCAAGGTCGAGTGGGGTAGGCAGAAGGTATGTAGGCAGAATATTTGCTGCCATGTTTCTGAATTCGAGAATCTATTTAATTTGATATGATAATATTCTGTAAAAATTCAATTCTGACCTTTTGACCCCCAGGGTTAGAGGGGGTGGGAGGGGGTTCCCGGCCAAAATATTTTCTACCATGTTGCTGCATCCGTGATTCCCTTTAATTTGATATGCAACATGACCATGTTCTAAAAAAATTGAATTTTGACATTTTGATCCTGTCACCTAAGTCCACCAGGGGGTCCGGCACAGGTCTTAGATCCAGAATCACGTTTGATATGTTTCATATTTATTGTACCTCTGTCTGCAGTTGCTACCATGTTGCTGCATTCGCGATTCCTTTGATGTGCAGCATGACCATGTTCTGAAAAAAATGAATTTTGACCTTCTGAGGGGAGAGGGGGGGCTGCAGGCAAAATATTTGCTACCACGTTGCTGCATTCACAATTCACTTTAAATTTATATGCAACATGATCATGTTCTGCAAAAGTTAAATTTGACCTTTTGACCCTAGGGTCGGGGGTTGGGGGGGGGGGAGGGGCTGCGGGCGAAATATTTGCTACCATGTTACTGCATTCGTGATTGCCTTTAATTTAATATGCAATATAACCATGTTCTGAAAAAGTTGAATTTTAAACTTTTGACCCCCAGGGTCGGGCGGGGGGGGGGGGGGGGGGGGGGAGGGGGTCTGCGGGCATAATATTTGCTACCATGTTTCATGTTGCTGCGCCTGTGATTCCCTTTAATTTGATATGCAACATGACCATGTTCTGAAAAAGTTTAATTTTACCTTTGACCCCACCCCCTAAGTCCACCCAGGGGTCGGACACAGGCCTTCGATCAAAAGTCAGGTTTGATATGTTTCTTATTTATTGTACCTCTGTCTACATTTGCTACAATGTTACTGCATTCGTGATTCCCTTTGATATGCAACATGACAATGTTCTGAAAAAGTTTAATTTTAACCTTTTGACCCCCTGGCCCCCTGGGGGTTCTGCGGGGGAATATATTTGCTACCATGTGGCTGCATTTGTGATTCCATTTAAGTTGATATGCAACATGACCATGTTTTGAAAAAGTTAATTTTGACATTTTGCCCCCACCCCCAGGGTCAGGTGGGGGTAGGAGGGGGTCTGCCAGCAAAATATATGCTACCATGTTTCTGCATTCGTGATTCTATTTAATTTGGTATGCAATCTAACCATGTGCTGGAAAAGTTGAATTTTGACCATTTGACCCCAGGGTCAGGGGATGGGGGTGAGCGGAATCCACAGGCAAAATATTTGCTACCATGTTGCTGCATTCATGTTTACCTTTAATGTGATATGCAACATGATCATGTTCCGAAAAAGTTGAATTTTGACGTTTTGACCAAATCCACTAAGTCCTGCCAGGCGGGTCTGGCACAGGCCTTCGATCAAAAATCGCGTTTGGTATGTTTATTTTTTATTGTAACTCTGTCTGCATACGAAATTTCTGTAAAAAATAATGACAACTGACTGAGTTATTGCAAAATTTACATATTTTACCAATGATCCCACTGGGGGGGGGGGGGGGGGCGGTAAATTTTTAATCACGATTATGCTTATCTACAGGCACTGGGTAATCATTGCCTATAGTGAGAAGTTGTAAGATATAATAGTTTTGGAGAAATGTGATGTTTATTCTACAAAAGTCAATATAGCTTTTGTATTAGCCTAAACCTAAGTCAAAAAAGGGTCAAAACTCAGTCAAAAATTGGCGAATTACCTCCAAATTCGAACTTAGCCTGTATTTTATAATGCTTTATCAGTGTTAAATTTGAATGACAGTGTTGCATCCTTCCAAAAGTAATTGTTCATAAACCACAATCTAAGTCAAAAAGGGCAATAACTCTTAATAAGTTTGTGGATAACCGCCACTTTCTAACTTAACCTGTATAATTGATGCTTTACCCTTCTGCAAAGTTTGATGGATGATTAAATTGATGAATCCCTTCAAAAGTTATCGATCGCAAACCAAAAGTGTGACAACGCGGAATACGACAACGACGCGGCTGCAGACGCCGATGGACACATGATTCTTATGTGTTGATTATGCGACTCAAAAAACGGGTATGTTTATTTGAGGAAGGGGCAACAATGCAACGAATATATATACATGGGGTCTTTGCCACTATAAAGAATTATCTATTATCATTAGACTGTGTTAGGGTTTTAAAGCCCTTCCGTATATCTCACATCAAACTTGGGCCTCTGTGGTGAAAGAACCTGACTCTGTCGCATGTGAACAACAAAGGTGCAGACCAGTCTGCGCATCCGGCCAGTCTGATGCGTGCCTTTGTAACTTGCTCCCTGGAAAGTATATAGCTAAAGCTAAGCAGCTGAACTTGGCCCACTAAAAGTTACAACCTTCTTTCTAGTCTCTGTTAATAACAAGGCTGATTTTAGCAAGCTCTGGTTGCAAACCATGAAGAAAAGAGACGCAGCACATATTGAGCCCTCTCATTATCCTTATCAAACTGTTACTATTTAAGCTGATCGAAGGCACTTTTGTGCTACATGTACATAATTGTTAATATTTTGCCAGTTACTGACAGCCAACCTTTTAAAATCAACTGAAGGAGAAGAACGGCCAAAAGCATTTCATGGAGGGTGCACAGTGGCTTTGTCGTACAATGCTTGGCTCGATACCAAGGAGCTCTCTGGTATACCCCCATCTGCGTCACTGTGTTATGTGTTTGACCAAGACACATTAATACTTGCTTACTACTGGTTCAACCATTGAAGAACCAACCCGACATAACTGGAAACGTGTTGACTGAGACGTAAAGAATCAAATCAAGCAAACAAACAAGTATTTTCATCCAAAAAATCTTAAGAATGTGCCAAGCGTGTATTTGTTAACAAACTGAAGTTTTTGACAAGCTTTTATTATTTTTTTTATCGCACAAAGGTTGTGGGTTTGATGCGCAAAGTTTACGCATATTTTAGTCCTATTTGCGCTTGAAATTGGCCCAGAATAGACGAAACTGTCTTCATTGTTCCCTTTCACTGGGCACAGTACCTCTTATGAGTATCGATATTACTTCGTTCAGTGCGTCGATTCTACCGATACAGTTTCTAATTCACCGCTATTAGGGGGTTCAGTCATATATAGCTGAATATCTCAAAATCGAAAAAATGGATCAGGCTGAGATTTCTGGTATTGTAGGATCATAAGCCTCTCAAACTTCTGGTGAAAATCAGTTTAAGCTAAGTTGTTGAAATTCGAAACGGGAAGATAAAAAGCTGTGGATTTTCGCTTTTTTGACAACTATCCCTCTAAAAGAATGCGTTTCTTGCGCCCCCACGATACACTGTCGTTGTTTTTGCACGATATTATGACATGTATGCATATATCAAAGAAATATAATGAGATCCACGGCGGAAGGACAAATCTAACTATAAGAAAACATGCCAAAATACTTACCACCCCCTCACAAATTTAGGCCAAAAACTCTCGATTCTACCGATACAGTCGATTTCACTCATTTCAGGCGCACAGTGAATCGATACTGTGTTACAAGCCACTAAAAAAAACGTTTGACTCATCCCACTACATGCCATGTCTGTGTTGACATTCGATTCACCTGGTATCAAGTTCCGGAGTCGATGCTACACAGTGATTTCCTATAAACGTGATAAATACCCAGCTTATCCGTAGTCCAGAAAAGTTGTGTTTATTTATGATTAACAAAACACATAATTGGTCCGTTCTCCGTAAAACTTAAGCTTATGGTGTTCATTAGAATCGCCTAATAGAGATATAAATTTTCAAAAGATCCAAAAATTATCATCAAATACGCAGCGTAACTGTCCTTCTGTTGGTATTTGCAATATTAACAGAATAGAACGAATAATACATTGATTCGTGATAATTTATATAGAGACATTTTTGTATGAATCAAATCTTTTCACAACGAATTTTATTTAAGAAATAGATTCGCGCACGCCGTGATTTATTGCTTAATATATCAATGGCTGGAGGTCAGTCATTATTAAGCAACAAATCACTGTCACTGCGAATTTATTTCAGTTCTAACACACAAAAAGATTAAAAATATGAACGAATCTTTCATAGTCTATAACCATTCCGCCATCTTGAACAGACTGTCAGAATTTCCAGCAAATTTTGTTCAGACTGAAACGCACATTTTTACGTACATTTTGAGCGTCAAGTAGTTGTGAAAACGACGGTACGCCGTCTATTGTGATAGATGACGTCACAAAAATCAAACTGGCGAATGAATGACCTCACGTTGGCCCGTGCCCAGTCTGTGCAGTGATTTATCAACCAATTAATCACTGAGTTTAACCATTGGCTATATAGGCGAGGTGTGTTAGAATCTGCAATGATGCATGTTTATTTCTCTGTTTGTATCATATTAGCAGATCTAAAGGTGTTGGGGTCAAGACACAACCTCCATTTTCCAGCGTATAGGTTTTGAAGTGTTAAAACACGTTTAGACAGATGGCTGATAATATTTTTGCTCCCCACCAGGGAATTTCGCAAACTTATCCTATCTTTAAGTGAATTTCAAGCTGCATATCTAAAGAGATATTTATATTTTGTACGCCTGTGCGTTAGTCTCTTACAGCCTGTTACATATGTTACCATCTAGGCCTATTAAATTTAGAAAAAAGAAACTTAAGCTTAAGCTACAGAAAAAAGGCTTTAAACTGTCCAATTATTTAAATTACTCATACATGTATAGTATGCACGTTGGCTACTTTAGCTACATACCAAAACTTTTGTAGCAAAATTACAGCTTCCTACTGTGTTATGCGTGTTACATTAATTAGGTTAAATTAAAAAAAAGTGTGATCAATATCATTTACTTTTACAGCTGGTCTGTGCATTTTCCAAACTGTTTTGATTATTTTGAACAAACATACTCATTTGGCTTAGTGAAAAACCAAAGTTTGCATTTCTACTTTAAATATGTTGTCTTATATGAGCAATTAAACAACCAATATACCCAGTTTTAAGGAGCCGAATCTGGTAGGTAATATATGAAAACAATTCCTGCTGCTGGATATCTTAAATATTTGGGAATGACTTGCTCATATAATAAAGAAATCTATAGATTTTGCAGGTTTAACAACAAGATCGAAGAAACTTGGTAAAACTGTAACATATGTTACATGGCACAATAAATGAGCAATGGCATTGACTTGAGATGCCTCTAGCCTCTGGTGCCTAAATCTTACGCAATAATTCATTGGTGATTATTGGTGATTATTAAGCCTCTGTACCATTGTTGCAGATGTTATAAATAGCCTTTTTTCAATAGTTCCTAATACTGTAAATACTTATATACAGATAGGGCTTAGCGGGACATAGATACTTATAGCTTCATGTTTAAACAGGACAATTTAGTAAATATCTAATATTAATATTCTGAACTAATCCTTATCCAAGTCATATACAATATTCATGATTTCAGCTTCTCTTGTAAAATAATTGTCCACCTTTACTGCATATGACAGCTGTTTAACACTATTGCGGCGACCTGTTGTATTATGTGCGCAACATGAACTTAATTATAATTTAAAAACGGTAATTCCGGCTATGGTCATTTAGTTTGTTGGTTTTAACTCGTTTTAGATTAGGGTTGGCAAATATATACTCAATTGACGAATACAAAAACAAAGTTTGCTTTTCTATCTTAAATAGTTTGTCTTATATGCGCTAATGCTCAGCCCTATCCCCGGTTTTACAGAGGAGAAAATTTTGTTTTTGTTGCAGCGTGTGGATATTTTACAATTTCATGAACAGTCGTGCTCATATCACCAAGTGTCTAAGATCAGGATGCTTATTTAAGATGGCAATTTATCAGCCGTTCGCTATGCCATACATGATGCCACAACCAGGGTTCTGATCAGATTCCGTGTACTTTCGGTTGCTGATATTAACTGGTCCATTGTCAGGAAACGGCAAGATATCTTGTTGGCAGGCATTCTGCAACGCTAGAGACGCTATCCAAGAAGCATTCTGTTACCTCCGCCCAGTGCACTTGGAAAGCAGTGTGACGGATGCACTGCAGCAGTCAGACATCGATATTGTACCACATTCACTGAGTGAAGGTGGTGGATGTTTTTGGAGATAAAAAAACTGAATTGCCAAATCTACACCATCAAGAGCTGTATTTCTCGAAGGTGTCAAACGTGCGCAATATCAATGCATCATTTGGAAATCCGCACCTGACATTAATTCTGAAAAACCAATGCCTGACAATTATGGTTGTACCCCGGCATCCAATTTAGGTTACCTTGCACCCCCCCCAGGACAATTTTTCATGGGTGCCAAATTGTTCATTGGGACCCCCTGGATGGGAAACGAAGGTGTCCTCAAAAAAAATTTGGTTTGGGCTATGTGAAATTGCATGGTTTCTATGCCAACCCATAGCGAATTTGAGAAGGGGGGTCTGCCTATAAAATTACTCATATCTCAGCTGTTACTTATCCTAGACTACTAAACTTAATACCAAATTAAAGCTTAGACATATGCCTAATATCCCCTTGTTGCATATGGAAATTATCTAATTTGCATATTCATAAATATTTATGAAAACATTAAAAATGTGTTTCACGAATGGGGGTATACGTACAAGATCAATAATATCTCAGCTGCTTTTAGTCATAGAGTACTAAAATTTGTACTAAAATAAAGCTAAGACATAGGCCTTTCATTCCATGGTCAAATATGCAACGTATCTTATTTGCATAATTTGCATATTCATGAATATTAATAAAAACGTTAAAAAATAAGGGAAAATCATTACAAATATAAATAGGCTGATTTCATCCCAATATTGTCATTGTTGCATGTTTTAATATAATCAATGTTACAATTTGACAGGTCCAATCATCCAGTGGTCCTATATGAATATTATCTCATTTGAATATTCATGAAAATGCCTGAAAACTTAAAAAAATGAGGGAAAATCACGTAAAAACTATAAGCCTAGGGGAGGGGTTAAGGTACGATCTATCCTGCACTCCTAGGGCCTTTTAAATTCATGCCAAATTGTTCAGTGGGACAATCAGAATGTGAAATGAAGTTCTCCTCACAAGAAATTAGGTATGGGCTACGTAAAAATGCATGGTTTCCATGGCAACCACTTATATGATTCTCGAGATTGGGGGGTAGGCCTATAAATTCAATCATATCTAGGGTTCTACTTATCCTAGAGCACTAAAATTGGTGTCAAATTAAAGCTTAGACACATGTCTTTCTTCTTGTGGTCAGATTTGTAATTCATCCAATTTGCATATTTATGAATATTAATGAAAACCTACAAAAATGAAGTAAAATCATAAAAAAAACATAAATGAACATATTTCAGCACAAAAACATCATCAAACCACCATTGTTGCCAGTTTTTATATCCTCAGTGATTCAATTTGATAAGTTCTTTCATCCAGTGGTCCTATATGAAAATTATCTCATTTGCATATTCATGAATATTAATGAAAAGTTTTGTAATTAAAGAAAAAATCTTAGAAAAATTAAGGGATGTACATATAAAATGACAAATATTTCACCTACCATGTGTTCCAGTGTATCAAACCTAGTGCCAATTTAATGCTTAGACATCGTACTTTTACCATAAGGTATAATATGAAAAATGTTTATCAAGAATATTCGTGATTTTTAATGTAAACAGAAGAAATTAGCATTAGTTTAAAACCAATTTTGGTACTCTAGGGCACTTAGCAATTGAGATATTATTAGATTTGTAAGTGCACCCCCTTGATTTATCCGCGATTTTTCATTTGTTTCTTCTGTTTTAATTAAAATTCATAATTATTTATGATAACTATTTTTCAAAGCTGAACTTAAGGTAAAAGTACTATGTCTAAGCATTGATTTGGCACCAAGTTTGATACACTCAGACGCATAGCTGCTGAGATATTGGTAATTTTATACATACACCCCCTAATTTTTCTGAGATTTTATCTCTCATATCTAAAGTTTTCATTAATATTCATGAATATGAATATTAGATAATTTGCATATCTAACTACCAAATAAAACTACTATGTCCAGGGATTAGTTTGGTACCATGTTTAGTAATCTAGGATGAGATGTTGTTAAGATATGAGTATTTTTTGTATGTATACCCCCAATCTTTACAGTCGGCATAATGGGTTGCCATGGAAACCATGAAATTTCAAAAACCCAAATAACATTTATTTTTGAGGACAATATTTTTTTACATTTAAGTGGTCCTATTGGACAAATTTATGCCCACAAATAAATTGTCTGATAAGTTCAATTTAGGTCTGATTACCCCTGTTGCATACTATAGTTTACCCATGCTTTTTTCCATCATTTAAGATTTCATGAATATGCAAATGAGATAATTTTCATATAGGACCATGAGATAATTTTCATATAGGACCACTGGATGAAAGAACTTATCAAATTGAATCACTGAGGATATAAAAACTGGCAACAATGGTGGTTTGATGATGTTTTTGTGCTGAAATATGTTAATTTATGTTTTTTTTATGATTTTACTTCATTTTTGTAGGTTTTCATTAATATTCATAAATATGCAAATTGGATGATTTACAAATCTGACCACAAGAAGAAAGACATGTGTCTAAGCTTTAATTTGACACCAATTTTAGTGCTCTAGGATAAGTAGAACCCTAGATATGATTGAATTTGTAGGCCTACCCCCCAATCTCGAGAATCATATAAGCGGTTGCCATGGAAACCATGCATTTTTACGTAGCCCATACCTAATTTCTTGTGAGGAGAACTTCATTTCACATTCTGATTGTCCCACTGAACAATTTGGCATGAATTTAAAAGGCCCTAGGAGTGCAGGATAGATCGTACCTTAACCCCTCCCCTAGGCTTATAGTTTTTACGTGATTTTCCCTCATTTTTTTAAGTTTTCAGGCATTTTCATGAATATTCAAATGAGATAATATTCATATAGGACCACTGGATGATTGGACCTGTCAAATTGTAACATTGATTATATTAAAACATGCAATAATGACAATATTGGGATGAAATCAGCCTATTTATATTTGTAATGATTTTCCCTTATTTTTTAGCGTTTTTATTAATATTCATGAATATGCAAATTATGCAAATAAGATACGTTGCATATTTGACCATGGAATGAAAGGCCTATGTCTTAGCTTTATTTTAGTACAAATTTTAGTACTCTACGACTAAAAGCAGCTGAGATATTATTGATCTTGTACGTATACCCCCATTCGTGAAACACATTTTTAATGTTTTCATAAATATTTATGAATATGCAAATTAGATAATTTCCATATGCAACAAGGGGATATTAGGCATATGTCTAAGCTTTAATTTGGTATTAAGTTTAGTAGTCTAGGATAAGTAACAGCTGAGATATGAGTAATTTTATAGGCAGACCCCCCTTCTCAAATTCGCTATGGGTTGGCATAGAAACCATGCAATTTCACATAGCCCAAACCAAAATTTTTTTGAGGACACCTTCGTTTCCCATCCAGGGGGTCCCAATGAACAATTTGGCACCCATGAAAAATTGTCCTGGGGGGGTGCAAGGTAACCTAAATTGGATGCCGGGGTATTGGAAGCGGGACTGTGATGAATATATTGCCTCTATGACGACATTGCCTTCTGTCCCCAAAGCCCCTCTGCAGCCGATAAAAAGTGGTTGCAGCAAGTCTGTATGCCAAATATTTCGGTGTAAGTACAAAGCTAACCGATTTGTGGTGTGGAGCAGAAGAGGCCCATGTAAAAATATTGCTAGTGAGCAATATGGTTATGACTTTTGCATGACTATTTTTATGCGGATCCAGGCATTTCTTTAACCATATCAACAAGAAGGCCTTACAGTCCGATTTTGACCTCTGAAGGATAACAGATTGGACGATTTTACCCATACTAGCGTGCAAAAGGTAAATCAGATTGTAACAGTTTTCTTTTGTCCGTGCTATCAAAAAAACTGGGTAGCTTGTAGAGAATATATCATTATTTCCATATCATGTGCTACTAAGTAGACTCATCTAACTTTTGATCCTTCAGAGGTCAAAATCGGACTGTAGTTTGGTTGATAATGAGTTACATGTATTCATGCCAATGTGTTAGTACTACAGTCTTTTCTTTGGATGTACGATAAGCAGCTACATATAAGCATAAGAGATCATATTTAATCCGTTTGTTATCACAAACACTGATTGTTTTTCGTTCACCCAATGTTATTTTCCGTAAATAGTGACTGCATTTACGTCCCACCCTCCAACTGACTTGGTCCTATCTGAATATATTTTGAAGGTTACAGTTTAAAAGTGTTTGTATTGAGTCATGATGCGTTAAAGTAACGTTTCCATGCGTTTGGCTTTATAGGCGCGTTGCTGAATTTCATATGAGGCTTACTTTTTGAGAAAACTTACCTCATCGTCATAAAGGATGAAACCGATCTCAAATCAAAACTAAATGACTCTACTTTAATTTTGATTGGGTCGTACGTTCGAAAATTGGTAGCGTCATATCTATAAGGGGGAGATAACTCTATCCTTGCAAAAAAGGGAATTGCGAAGTACGAATTTCGAATCGATTTTTTGCAGTGTTAAAACATTATTTATTCGTAAATTATTTTATTTTCTAAAATCAATTTAACTTTTATTTATTTTTAAATCAAATTTGGCTCAATTTCTTCATTTGCAGATAAAGCTAATGAGGGATAACTCTTACTACCCTATAAAATAGAACATTTCCCTCGATATCGTTTCTGATAATACCGTTATGTTTGGTAAAAATGCGTAAAACTTGATCAATTCGACGAAGCATATAAATTTGCTATTCAAAAACATGATTAACAGCATTCTGACATGCTTGACGGCTCGGAAAATCGCTTGCAAAGTTGCTACCCCCGTGTGAAAAATACTCTGTTTTCGTGCATTTCACCAATACACATGATATACTATTAGGCGCAGTCTCTGAATGCTTTTGAGAGAATTTACCGCACACTCAGAAATTGGTAGCGCCATATTGAAAAAAGGGGAGATAACTTGATACTCGCAGAAAACAGAATCACGAAATACGAATTTCAAAAGTATCAAGTATGGACTAATGTCTGAAGACAAAGGGTCTGACACATTTCTTCAAGGTAATTTGGTATGCTAAATCCGAAAACCAATGTTTGCCAGCTGAGAAATGGCGTCTTATTGAGCTCATTTGCATGTTTTCAAGATGGCGGCCAAAATCATACAGAATCTTACATTGTTGTTGATTCATTGTTTAATGCACCTCGGAATATTTGTGGGGGTTCTGTGTTGGTCTTTGTTTTATTATGCATCTATTTGTGTTATTTCTATTTTTGGTCACACCTTGACGAGGAAGAGAATGATACTTGCTTTGCTTTAATTGCCTTCCTGGTATCTTGTGACTGTAAGTGTTCTGTTCCTCTTCCTCACGATGCCGTGGGTTGATCTGCAGTAGTGATTGTGTTTTTCCTGTTTATACTCACTTACTTTTTGCGTATCTAGTGTCGAGCTATTGTAATGAATGTTTCATTCATAGCACTATTTTGGACTATGTTCAAGCTTTTAAAGTGATAAACGAGAAATGTGTTCTGAGAATCAACAAGTAGCTTTGATTTAACTGTCGTCATAATGTCTGTTCGTCCAAGCAATACCTACAAAATGTGTTACACTATCTATATATCAAAAGTAAAAGCATTTAAATTCCTTAGTACCCAATGGTCGAATAAGACCAGCCTTGCGTCCTCAGGACAACTTCTCATGGGCGTCAAATTGTTTTGTTGCACCGCCTTCAATAGTTTAAAGTATTGCCCTCAAAATAACCACATTTGAGCTATGTGAAATTGTGTGGTTTCCATGGCAACAAACAATGCGCTTCAAAACAGTTGGGTATGTCCCTACAAATTACTTGTATCTCAGCAGAAACTCATCCTAAAGTACTAACTCGATAAAAAACAAAAGTAAGACATAGCAGCTTCATTCAGCGGTAAAGTATGCTAGTGAGCAAATTTGCATATTCATAAAAATTAATGAATACATTAGGAAATCATAAAAAAATAAAAAGGTGTACCCACAAAGATACTTACAACTCAGCTGCGAATTATTTTAGGCAACCACTCTTGGTACCAAATAATGCCAAATCACTGCACTTTTACCAAATTGTCCATTTAACAAATTTTCTAATATTCTCACTCATAAATATTAATCAAAATATAAGAAATAAGAGAAAATTTTTGAAAAATTAAAGGGGTGTACTCACTAAATTACGCATATGTCAGTTGCTAGTTATCCTATTCTCAAATTAAAGCCTAAAACTAAATTTTATCATTCTGTGTTCTTCTTTTTAATGTTTTCTTATACATTCATGAGACAAGCAAATGAGATCATTTATGTATTCATCATAGGTCTCAACTTTTATTTGGTACCATGGTTGGTAGTCCAGGATATATGGCAGCTGATATATAGGTTTATTTGTAGGTCAAACCACTTTAGTTTTCTACTATTTTTGACTTATTTTTTATGTGTTCTTTAATATTCTTGAATATAAAAACTAGATATTTCGAATACCTATAGTCATAGGGTCACATACCTGTATCTCAACTATTATTTGGTACCAAGTTTTGTAGTCTAGGATAGTAAGCAGCTGGTGTAGAGGTAATTTGGAAGAGATACCACCTTAATTAATCTACCAAGTTTGTCTTATTTCTTATGTTTAAATTGATATTTATGGGTATTCGAATTAGATCATTTGTATATTTAATCATTTTCATCAAATGAAAATGTCTCAACTTTTAATTAGTACCTAGTTTTGAAGTTAATCATAGTTAGCGGCTGACTTAGTGGTTA
This sequence comes from Loripinus fragilis, assembly GCA_964019695.1. NCBI lineage: Eukaryota > Metazoa > Mollusca > Bivalvia > Lucinida > Lucinidae > Loripinus > Loripinus fragilis. Next base: position 30,649,345 of record OZ026524.1, read on the forward strand.
TTTTGAACGTAAATCACCTAATTTTTCTACAAATTTCCTCTTATTTCTTAAGTATTCATTAATATTCATGAATATATTCAAATTAGATAATTTCTTAATTTAATCATTTTGGTCAAAATGCAATGTCTCAACTTGAATTTGATACTAAGTTTTGCAGTCTACGACAGCTGGCAGTATAAATATAGGTAATTTTGTAGCTATACCCCCTTATTTTTTCTATCTATTTTATCTTATTTCTTATGCTTTCATTCATATTCATGAATATTTAAATTATAAAATTCGTATATTTTATCATTTTGACCAAATGGCTATGTCTCAACTTTTATTTGATAGCAAGTTTTGTAAGATAGAATAATTATCAGCTAGCGTCATGTTAATTTTATAGGTATACCACCTTAATTTTTTTACCATTTTTTCTTGTTTCTTTTGTTTACATTAATATTCAGGAATATCTAAATTAAATAATTCGTATATTTAATCATTTTAGTGAAATGATTATGTCTCAACTGTTATTAGGTACCAATTTTTATAGTCTAGGATAGTTTTCAGCTGGAGAACATGTAATTTTGTAGGTATACCCCCTTAATATTTCTACCAATTTAGTCTTTTTTCTTATGTTTACATTAATATTCATGAATATTTAAATTAGATAATTCACATATTTAATAATTTTGGTTAAATGGCAAAGTCTCAACTTTTATTTGGTACCAAATTTTATAGTCTAGTCTAATAAAGAGCAGACATATAGGACATTTTGTAGGTATACCACCTTCATTTTTCTACCAATTTTCCCTTATTTAAACTTTTTACATTAATATTCATGAATATTCAAATTAGATTCTTCGTATATTTTAATCATTTTGGTCAAAATACAATGCCTCAGCTTTAATTTGGTACCAAGTTTTGTAGTCTACGATAGTTAGCAGTAGATATATAGGTAATTTTGAAAGTATACCACCTTAATTTTTCTACCAATTTTCTCTTGTCTCTTATGCTTTCATTAATATTCATGAATATTTAAATTAGATAATTCGTATATTTCATCATTTTGATCAAATGGCTATGTCTCATCTTTTATTTGGTACCAGGTTTTGTAAGATAGGATAGTTAGCAGCTAGCGTACTGGTAATTTTTAAAGTATACCACCTTTATTTTTCTACAAATTTTGTTTTATGTCTTATGTTTACATTAATATTCTTGAATATTTAAATTAGATAATTCGCATATTTAATCATTGTAGTCAAAATGCAATGCCTCATCTTTAATTTGGTACCAAGTTTTGTAGTCTACGATAGTTAGCAGTAGATATATAGGTAATTTTGAAAGTATACCACCTTAATTTTTCTACCAATTTTCTCTTGTCTCTTATGCTTTCATTAATATTCATGAATATTTAAATTAGATAATTCGTATATTTCATCATTTTGATCAAATGGCTATGTCTCATCTTTTATTTGGTACCAGGTTTTGTAAGATAGGATTGTTAGCAGCTAGCGTACTGGTAATTTTTAAAGTATACCACCTTTATTTTTCTACAAATTTTGTTTTATGTCTTATGTTTACATTAATATTCTTGAATATTTAAATTAGATAATTCGCATATTTAATCATTTTAGTCAAATAGCAATGTCTCAACTTTTATTAGGTACCAAGTTTTGTAGTCTAGACTAGTACGCAGCAGACATATAGGACATTTCGTAGGTATACCCCCTTAATTTTTCTACCATTTTTTTTCTTATTTCTTACGTTTACATCATTAATATTATTGAATATTTAAATGAGATAATTCGTATATTTAATCATTTTAGTCAAATGGCTTTGTCTCAACTTTTATTGGGTACCAAATCTTGTAGGATAAGATATTTAGCAGCTGGTGTAGTGGTAATTTTGTAGCTATACCCCCTAACTTTTTGGCCAATTTTCTCTCATTTCGTATGTCTTCATTAATATTCATGAGTATGCAAATTAGATAATTCGTATATCTATTCAGTTGGTCATTTTGCTAATGTCTCAACTTTAATTTGGTACCACGATTCTTAGTCTGGAATGATAAACAGCGACATATAGGTAATTTTGTAGGTGACATCCCTTAATTTAATTTACAATTTTTCTCATTACTTACGTTTTCATTAATATTCTTGAATATGCAAATTAGATAATATTAATATCTAATAAGAGCGTCACATTGCTGTTTCTGAAATTCTATTTTATCTATCTAAGAAAGAAAGACTAGACATTTCAAACAGATATACTTTTGTGTGAGTAAAAGTAAAAAAAAAAAAGCAGAGAAGCAATATTTCAAGGAGGTACTTAACGACGCTCATCTATGCTGGTTTTACATTATTTCTAGTACCAGAGTTACTTCCCCATTTTATGAATGACGATACTCGATTTTAACATACAATCCTCACAAATTGAAAGTACAGATATATTTATCTTTAATTGAGCCATGTATCATCATTTAGGACGCTAATGTAAGTTTTCTCCAAAAGTAAATCAGCGAATCTCCTATGCTCGTATCAAGTGTACTGGAAAAATGCATTTAAACGCTGTTTTTCCACACAGGGGTGGCAACTTAAGAAGCAAATTTCTGAGCCGTCAGGCATATCAGGATGCGGCAAATCATGTTTTTGAAAAGCAAAAAGACAATTGTTTTAGAAATTATGAAGTTTTGTGGGTTCTGATTAAATATAGCGGTATTACAAGGAATAATATAGAGGAAAATATTAAATTTTATAGGTTAGTAAGAGTTATCCCCCCAAAAAAACTATGTTTAAATTTATAAAAATCAATAAAACTCATACAAATATAAATGACAGTAAACTTACTTTTAGAAAATAAAATAATTTGCGAAAAAGAACGTCTTTTGGTCAATACAAAATCAGTTTAAAAACCGTACTTTACGTTTCCGTTTTTTGCAAACATTGAGTTATCTCCCCATTTTTAATATGATGCTGCCAATTTTGAGCGTACGACCCAATCAGAAATAAAGTAGAGTCATTCATCTTGAATTTAAGACCTGTTTCATCCTTTATGACGATGAGGTAAGTTTTTTCGAAAATTTGAATTTCAGCAACGCGCCTATTAGACAAAATGCATATACGTGGCAAAAAATCGATATTTTGGTTTACCGTAGAATAGCTAAAAAAATTTGATTAGTATTATCTGCAGTTTATATACTTGATAACACTATTCAATCTATGTAGTAAAAATTCCATTAGTCCAAATCTGTTCCAAAAGATTCCTTTGAATAAAGTGTATGGAAGACCACTGGGGTCACCAATAAAATGTCACAAATTAATATTTCAGTATTTTGCGAGTCCTTCTGTAGCATATGTGCCTTTGTTCTGCCATCCTGCAGGACGAAATGTGGTGCTTAATGAGCCGCAGACAGTCGGCTGAAACGATTTATTGCCATATTTTTGGCCAATTTGAGTTTAATTTAGCACAGTAAGCTCTGATCAGGAACGCAATGCTTATGCTTCCCCATACCATTAGCCTGTCTCCTCAGTGCCAAAGATGCTGAACAATAACATAGCAGTTATTGAACCTCTTCCCTGTGCGATGTTGATCCCAAAGTGCTGTTCTACAACTTTCAGGAAACTTGATTACAGGTGTTAAAGTGACTGGTAAGTTTGTGAAGTTTTGTTGGTCACCCCAGTGGTCCTCCGTACAATTTTGTCTCTAAGTAATCCTCTGGGATAGATTTGGACCAATGGAATTTTAACTGTAGAAGGACTGATGTAATAAAATATATGAATTAAAAATGTCACCAATCGCTCTGCTTTCTGTTATATTCGACAGCAAACCCAAAAATCCATAGCTTTATTTGCCACGCCTGGTATTTACCTATCAGACGTCGTTTTGGTGACGTTATCATTTTGTTCTGACGCAAAAATCAATATGGGCGACATGTTAATTTTAATTGTTTACCCCCTAAGATAAAATTTGGTATATTTCGACTGAAATTGGCAAACTAAATTCAAGAAAGTGCCGATTGCCATAGGCTACAATGGGCAAACGCACTAACACACTATATGATATTTGATACGAAATTGGATGGCGTACTTCAGATTTTCGAATGCTCCATTTTCTTATTTGGTCGTAATAAACGTTTTAAATTGGTAATACAGTTTTCGGGCTTTGCTTAAAGAATCATTTTCTTTACTTCTATAGATCAACCTACATTGTGCATAGTATAATACATTTTGGCTTAAATGGCACGTTGAATCCTATTACAGACCTAGATCAGGCATTATCATTTTTCTTGCTACGTATGCTCGGTCCTAGTATCTACTGTTCCGTCCGCCCCCTCCGCAGGCCCCACCCCACAAAAAAAATCAAGCATATCAGGAGTATCCAAATGATTTGAAATTTTATCATACCCCCAAAAAGCCCCATTCTGTAGATTTACCTTAAAAAAGACCAAAAATGATGCCAATAAAAAAGTCCACTGATTTAATGGTGACCCTCCAAAAATATCCCATAAAATAACGCCAAAAATAATCCAATTTAGTCGTGACGCCCAAAAAAAATCTTCATTACCCCAAAAATATTCATTTTTCTGATAACCCCCATGAAATATTGAAATCTTCAAAAAGCAAACAAAACAACAACTCTTAATTGATTGATAGTGCTAAGAGAAACAAAATGCCGAAACCCGGGGAAGAGCAACAAAACCATCACGAGGCACCAGGAAGACAAACTATAAACAAAGCAACCAGCTCTCTCTTCCCCATCAAGATGATTGCAAAACTAGAATGGACATAAAGTAACGTAGAACAAAACATAGAACAATTCCAGACTCCTACAATGGGAGTAACAATAAACAAAAGTCAACAACAACAGAACCACCGCCTTAGAACGGACAGCGGCCTAAGTCATCGGGGGGGGGGGGGGGGGGGGTGGATTAAATGCATCTTACTGTACCAAATTTACGCCTTAAATTCTGCCGTTGTTAAGAACAAGAATTGTTCAGCTCGCATGGAAGCCTTCTAACTAATGCAATGTCGTCATGGAGAAACACTCTAATCAAATTAACGCACTATGGTGAAACAAGGAAAAGGACTCACGACTCACAGATAGTCAGAGCTAAAGAAAACCTCAACTTGAGCCACGGTGGGTCCAGCTACAGATAAGCATCAGGCACCAACCCACCGATTTTTTTTATTAATATACTTGACGGCAAAAGAAACGCATATTTTCAATATCCATTTAATACCAGAAACCCTTTTCAAATTTTACCTTAAATGATATGAACATGTTCGAACGGACCCATGCGTTCGTTCCAGACCATTTTATTCGTCAATACACAGTTAATTGTTATTTTTTGTTAATTAATGCAAAAAAACAAAAACAAAAACAAACCCGCAAAAACAGTGTCGTACATTGGAAAACACATGACTTGAATCCGATTTCATTGCATGTCACGATAACACACTGTAACAGATAAGAAAAAAGCATAAAACTTTAAAATTCACTGCTGTAGAAATTAAACTGCTAATCCGAAAATCTTCATTTTTTGCATTTTTTCGCATTGGTATTGAAACCACCGGAATCTTTGGGGTGTAAGATTATCTGGAACAATATGATTGATGTCAAGTAAGGTGGTGTCCAACAGAACCATTTAAAACAAATGTTTGGACCCTTTCATGTCTGTATTAAACACACTTCCGGTTAATTGTCCGATAATGTAACTGGGTCACAATAATCTACCATAAAGAATATCGGAACATTTAAACTTCAGAAGTGGTCTATCACGCAGAGTGATTTTCATTCAAATCCGTTCAATGAGTTATTATTTTACGCCCAGAGTTACGCCCCTTTATTATCATTATTCCAATGAGCCATCCATGTTCAATAGATCAGTGATGCCTTACATCTCATTAGATCTGTATTTAAACCCCAATTTATACACTGTACCAAATATGCAAAATATGCGTTTCTTTTGCTGTTCAGTATACATTATTTTAAGAGGATTGCACATTTAGCAACATTGGCTAGTCTACCATGTGGTTCTCTAGACACATTTACATATATACAAATTCCTACAATATAAAACAATAAAAAGGACATTAAACACTTGCACTACTTAGAATACAAAATGTTAAAAAAAAAATACACTGAGAACGGGAGCATAAAACGAGATTGTGATATAAAAGCACTGATTTTGCATGTACATTATTTTGAAATAAAAAAAATATTTATCTGATAAGTTACGTGTATGTGACAATACCTTTAAAACTATATTTCAAATGTGTTATTATAAACACCGTTTAAATTATTTAAGAAAGGCTGATACTGGCAAAGTATTCCAGAGGAGGAAAATGGGCCATCATACATTGCCTTCTCCGACCTGGGCTTCTGTTACAGAGCCGCTTGTCGTAGATCTAAGTGTGCGATTATGTGACATAGGAGCAAGGAGGTCTGAGATATATGCTGGAGTAAGGTTATTTTGCAATTTATAGACAAGAACTGCCTTGTTATAACTGTGACGTTCAACTTAGTGTGTTGAACATATCAGAAGAAGCGGTATCATAGTCTGCATTAAGAATAATCCGTGCTGCTCTTTTCTGTAGTTTTGAAATCATTCTATGTTTGCTTCAGAATGAGGGCAGGGATGCAACCTTGATAATAAAGCTTTTGTGCCTCGACTGGAATATATAAAGACAATTGTTTGAGCAGAGAGATTTTTGATGAGATGGTTGAGCAAAGATAGTCGATATGATCAGACCGTTGTAGATTTTCGTCAATGTATATACCTAATTGTTTCCGTTTAGTTACTTTTTTTAAATCTTATTACCATCAATATAAATGTCCAATTCTTGAGAATGCTGAGTGTAGTAACGTACAGGATGTTTTTCAAAGTGCATGTTCTTTTTGTTTTGTTTGCCCCATTGTTTTGTTTTATTTCCTTCATGTTGTAATTCGACTTCAACGTCAGATTTAGCTTTACCGCTTGTGTGAATCGTTGCATCATCTATATAATAATCTGAGTCACATTACTCAATATATAAATGCAAGTCATTGATAAACAAGTTTGTGATAAACAGCAAAAATAATATAGGGCCCAAGATGGAGCCCTGGGGTACTCCTGATTTAATGTTGGCTGATTTGTCAAACCATTTCCGCTGTCCATGACTTACATGCGGTTTTGAATGAATGAGGCAAATAGATTAAAAGTAGAATGTTTGAATTTATAATATGAAAGTGTTTATTAACAAGTATTAGCTTTTCAAAAAAGCTGGCGGTCGTTAGCCCTATCATTGTATGTATTCTTTCCCACTGCATACTTCCATTTCGAACTTCTAGCTTGTACATGTAGATTTATTCTAAACTCTGATTATTAACATCTGAACTGTGATTTGTTACCATTTAACACAGGCTTCCAGCGAGGATGTTGCTTGATCTTTTGAAAGCACCCGGCTTATGCATGGTATGTTATGGTAATGTATCTAGCATGAGACACATTTATAGAAAATCATTTGACAACACTAGACAGCACATTTTTCTGAAAACTGATGCCAGAAAATCAAGGTCACAGTGGTCGCTTAACTGTATATGTACAGACTCTGTGACCCCAAGATGTGTATACAAACCAAATTTGGGATTCCTAGGATTTATGCTCATGACACGATTTTTCTAGATCTGATGGCAGTGGTAAAGGTGCGTAAAGCTTCTTGACCCTAAATGCATTAAGACACGAAATTTGGCATTCCTACCTAAAATGATATAGGAGATATACTCCGGATATGATATGGACACTCAAACACTTAGGACACTAAGGACAGGCAGTTTGACTACTATATGCCTCCCTTTGGGGCATTAAACCTGTTTGTCATGACCGTCATAAGACAGTGCCTGAATTCATAGTAATTTTATCTGATCAGATGTGGATGACAATCATATAGGCCCTAATTGTGCGGAGTTAAACAAAATTGTAGAGGCCACGATGCCCGTAAATCCGTACGATGATCGCAAGGTCTCCCTGCGGAGGCCGCACGGAAACGGTGATTTGGACATCGTATGGGCATCCTATACTCGTCGTAAGGCAAATGTAACCGAGGCATAAGTAAGTTTACTGGTGTGAAGTTTGCTCGCACTCTTTACCAATCAAGGACGTTTTGACTTTAGGACGTTTTACTTTCGCCAGCTTTTTCGAAAAGCTAATACTTATTGCGCTTATATGAGCGGCAGGGCAAATTGACGCCTTCTTCACACCCAGGGAGCGGAAGTGACCGGACAATTGCGAGTGAACGGCATAGTACGACACTTGCGACGTTGTACATTGGAGGATCAGTCACTTGCTCTCAAAAGAAAACACAGGGTGCATAAATATGTCAACACTGCAACCATTTGTGTATCTGTTATGACTTTATTCATACTCACGTACGTACACAGATAATTATCCTGTAAATAGGTAATATTAAAACTGATATTTGTCATCGTCCTCTTAAAATTAATGACACTGATCAATCCATTGATGCTTCATTTCAATGTGATCACTTTGTAAAGTCAGAATGAAATAAAGCATAAAAATAAAGTTTGTACGTTCTTCTTATTTTTCTATCTTCTACAATTACACATCATGTTTATTCTTGAATAAAAGTTGCGGAAAGAGTGTTAACTGGAATAATATGCAACTACTTATCATGTCACCTTTTTTCATCATCTGAACGGGCACTTGACAGTAAACTGAACGGGTGCTTGTGATCTAGGCTGTCTATATTGAATGGGCACTTGCCATAATTAACACATTAAGTTGAAATGATTATTGCTATACTTTGGTACAAATTTGTTATTCCAAACAACAAATAGTCTTTACATCGTTAATATTACATGCTTTGAAGTAAATATAAAACAAAAAGTGTTTATGGTCAGTTTCAGCATGAATTCATTTAATACTGGTTTGTTTTAATAATGCACCCTGATAGGAGACAAAGCATACATTTTGCCTGCTTGGTATTAAAGTACAATCAACAGTGTGTACAGTCCAGCCTTTTGTGATTTTTATTTCCAAACCTGACAGTCATCATTTAAATGAGATGGTCATTATCCTTTGTTTTACATACCCTGATTATCATTGATTTTAGCAGGACAGTTATCAATTCCTGGAGGATACTTATAGTCTTTTTAAAATACTTAAAGTAAGGCTGCAAAGGGGGGGGGGGGGGGGCGATTGTGATTAGGATAAATTGCCATCCTTCAATGTCCACAGCATTAAGCCCTGGACATAAAGCAACTAACCAAGTAGACAAATATGCAAGGTTTGGCTGTTTTGGGTCTTAATGTTGCAATTTCATCTTTATGCAATGTGCATTTATATGGTTTTGTGTAAACATTATGGGACAAGATCACTACTTTATGGTATTTGGGAACAGCCTAATCAGGGTACATAGTGTGAGCTTCCATATGATCAAGTGCAATTGGATATATTATATGCACCAGATGTGAAAACAAAGAACATTTTCAGGATAAAAATTTAACAGGAGCAGGCTTAATAAATTATGAATGAGTTGAAAAAAGTTTTCCTTAATAATTAAAATTACTTAATTGCTTTCCTGATATTTTGTAAAAAATGAAAACGTAAAACCCATATCAGTGTATCAGTGAGACAGTCCTTAACAACAACAAATCTATCTCTATGAAAGAATAAACCTTATTTATATTGTTGTCTGCCCTCACAGCTGCTGATATACTTTCTTATTCTATATTGCAAACGGTATGGACTCATAAAAGGCTTCCAAGATAAAAGTTATTGACCATAGAACCTGTCCCCCCCCCCCCTCTTGGGCTTTTTGTCACATGATTTTTACTTATACCACAATATATATGGCACAGAATGAGGTTTGTTAGCCATCAAAGAAAAGTCACATTATTATGTAACATCAAACTTATATATGTTACCCAAAAATATTCAATAATATTTTGGTGCCAATGTTAAGGTACTCTTAGGCATAGTTACATAATTTTTTTAAGTTTGTATGTTCCCTTTTTTCATTGCAGAATGGCTTTTAAAAGCGTTTTGATCAAGCAGAAAGTGTTACTTACATTACTTCATGTTACATACGTTATATTTGTGAACTACACTACACAAATTACTGATTTCTTATTTAATATCTTCATTTGATAAACTTTTATGCATATTTTAGTTCACAGTTTCATGACTCTCACAGGCATTTTACTGCCAAATGCAAAACTGCAAACAGTTAGATTCATTCACAGGATTATAAGAGTTGTACGCTGCTGAGTATGATGACCACAAATAGAATGTTTTATAAGGTAAAGACCTTTAAATTGGAATTGAGCACACACTCCTATCTGTAAGCCTTTAGACACTTTAAATAATACGAGCATACTATACTATTGATAAAGAATAGTGTACGGCCATATTTAACATTTTCTGGTGTATAGTATTATTATGCTTTTTGTTTATGTTATGTGTAGTATATATTACTTACTTTAATACATTCTATTCAATGCCAAATACTTTCTATAAATTTTACATCATGAGATGTTTAAATTATTTAAATCTATTTTTGCACTTAATATATATAGCTACTAGCTTGTACAAAATAGAACTTTATACCAATATTAAAAGTCATTGTTAATCCACATTTATCTTTGCAAAATATAATGGGTTTTTTTTAACATTTTTTAAAAAAAATAACAACACGATTTTATTGGTTTGTTCAAAGTTATTAAGTTATAAATTCATAACATAGTGGATATAATACAATTCAAGTAACAGCTGAATAAAGACAATTCCCATGTTCTGTCAATTTTAAGGTAACATATATAATTATATAAAACACATGATATGGTCCTATATTTGTCAAAATTGGCATAAATAATAAAATTTTAGCCTGAAATGCTAAGATACGTTGAATTAAGATTGCTGTAATATTTATTTGAATTGATTGATTAAATTAAGGGTTAATGTCCCAGTAAACAACATTTCAGTTATGTCAAGGCTCCTCACAGAGGAAGGGAGAGAGAACAGAATAATATGAAAGACTAAATGGCCCCACAAATAACTAAGTTTGTCTCATGTGAAACAAATCTCATCCTGCCAACAAGTCAAATATGATGGCATCTCTCTGAAAGCTGTGACAGAGATAGCACCTCTCTTTACCCATCAAACTGTAAAAATATGTGTCTTTATTTGATGCAATTACACTGCAAGTCATCTGTGTTCAATTAAAAACTACATGTAAAAATAAGAACTAATTGATATCACTTTAGAACTCCTATATTTTAAGGTAACTTAGTAAACTTTGATTTTGCAGTGCATCTGCTGAAGAGCTTACATATATTTTTGTGGATTATATAAAGAGTTTGTAGAAGACCATAATGGCCAAAGCTTCAGAGGTCTTTTGACAGCCAATGATCTAGTGATATCTCTGTACTAAATATCAATATATTCGAAATTAAAGATGAAGCTGGTTTTACTGCATATTGTTTCTGTTGGGTGAATTTATTTTAGAGCGTTCAATGCGTTCAAGAGAGCATGATGATTGATAAGAATTAGATCTGACTTCTATTTGCATAATAGGATTTGAGACTATTATAGGGTAACAGAGTTAAAATGGCTGTAACACAGTAAACCAAAATCTGCCAGAAACTAACATGAGCCATTTTGCACCTCATATTCTTCTATACATTTGATGCAGTTTTAGAAATTCATAGTGTATAAAATATCCCTGCAATGGAGGAGAGGCCATAAGCAGATTTTTATGTAACGTATGTTACTATTTGCATTATGGTTTCAATATAAGCATGCTACTCTATTATAATACACTGCTGGTAATCACTCTATTAACATGGCTGTTTAATATATTTGTGTGAGTTTTTAAGCCTCATGACTTTATTCTATGCTTTTTCGCAAAAACATGTCTTTGTTATTATTTGAAAAGGGGTACGTGCATTCAGAGGCTATTTTGGCCCCCCTATGAGGTCAAAAAATAAAAGTTGCTCTTCACAAGTTTCTTTGTATTAGTTTGTTAGAGCAATAGCCAAAGTGTAAAAGTCTGGCATTGATTCGACTTTTACGGTTGCTATGGTAACAAAAATGGCCGCCAAAACAGGCTGAAAATAGGAAAATGGCCATTTTGGAGCAAATTTGAGACATGTAACAGAAGAATTAATATAAAGCACAAGCAAATACCAAAAAAATATTTTAACAGATTATGAGACTTATCTCGGCACACAATATATTAAAAGGTTTTTTTGGTATTTGCTTGTGCTGATATCTAATTCTTAAAATATCGGTCTCAAAAAGCCTCAAATTTGGCCTAAAATGGCAATTTCTCTATTTTAAGCCTATTTTGTCAGCCATTTTGGTTACCACAGCAACCAGTAAAAGTAAAATAAATGCCAGAATTTTACACTTGGGCTATCCTTCTAATAAACCAACAAGATGAAATTGGTGAGAAGCAACTTTCAGTTTTTGGCTCTAGAGGGGGCCAAAATAGCCCCTTAATGCACGTACCCTTTATGAAGTGGTAGCTATTTTTAAAAGCATAAAACATTCTAAAAGGTAGGGAGCTGGTACTTTCAGTTTTTGTTAGGTTACTTATTTGTCTTTGTAGCAGCAGCAAAAATTAGACCAAGAAACAGTAATAAACATTTCATGAGATTCAACAGGCATATAATAATTCCCAGAAAAGGGGTAGTAATGCAAAGTGTAACATAAGTACATATGTAATAGTATGTTACAATATCACAGGACACTTGTCAGAGGGTAACATTTTTTTAAATGCAAGACATTGGACTTCATGGAAATCAGGGTCAGCAAAAGCCCCATCCTGTGTGTGTGGTAAGGGGTGGGGGAAGGGGTTGGATTAGACCCATAGATATCCATGGCCTATCAGTCTGGATTTCATCCAGGATCGTGCTTCATATTTATTTTAATGAATGAAATATTGGTCAGCTTATGGCATTTTGGATTGCGATTTAAGTTGCTCTTTAAGGATCAATGTTTGGTTTCATATGATCAAAAGAAGCCTGTGTTGTGGGTGAATATATGCAGTAGTCGATAAAATATGGAAAATGAAATATGGGTCAGCTTATGACATTTTCGAATTAGATTTAAGTTGCTCTTTAAGGATCAATGTTTGGTTTCATATGATCAAAAATAGCCTGCAGTGTGGGTGAATATATGCAGCAGTCGATAAATGCAGACAGCATTTTAGAACAATCGTTTCTTGACAGGGAAAGGTGAAATATTGGCACTGGTATGCATAAAATGAGAAAAATTATATAGCCCTCAGTATACAAGTCACCGTTCAGTAAAGTCGCAGTTGTCATGTACAATCCGAAAGCCAACGACAGCAAGTGACTGAACGGTGTAATGCTCCCACGTGTGTCATGTTTTCGCCATTTGCCATACTCTGGTTTTGTTTTGGCAAAACTTATTAGTGTTTTCTTAGAAAGTACTAATATTAGAAAAGTAAAACTCCTAATGACAGTGAATTTGCGTTTTTATGCACGTTTAATTCATGTTTGAAAATTCGAAAATCAATCACCCGTTGTTGATAAACAAGTGATCAGTACCCAAATTCACTGAACATGGACACTGAAATAACATTTCAATCAAGCCAGAAAGTATCTCACAAATATAACTTACTTTCTTTACCCCAAACACGCATATGCTGTTTTATTTCGTGTAAGAAAAAGAAGTTTGTTTAGGGTGTAAATGAATAATCAATACCGCAAGTGACCAACCGTCCAATGTACAACATCGCAAGTGCCGTTACTGGTCGTACACTCGCAATTGTCCGGTCACTTCCGCTCCCTGGGTGTGTTCTTTGTGAAACAGGCAGAACAGAAATCAAGTGTGCTGGAACATCTGTGCTGGCGTACGCCGGAGTACTCCGTATTCCGAGGTGGTGTAGACAGAACAGTCACGTGACCTGTTCCAAAACAAGATGGCGGAGCACTGCCAGCATGTGTGGAAATATTTGCATCGCTTGATTTATTCCGGAGTACTCCAAAGTGCCCAGTTTTACTTGTTTATGTGGCTGTTCTGGCGTACACCGAGTACTCTAAAAATTGCTAAATCAAGTCCGCCCCTAGAGATTTCACGGACAATTTACTTCACGCTAGGTCAACCCATGATATTTGGTACCCCACTCATTGTTCGGCAGCGAATAAAATACAAGTATTAGCTTTTCAAAAAAGCTGGCGGTCGCTTAGCCCTATCATTGTATGTATTCTTGCCCACTGCATGCTTCCATTTTGAACTTCTAGAGCTTGTCCATGTAGATTTATTCTAAGCCATGGTTATTAACATCTGAACTGTGATTTGTTACCATTTAACACATGCTTCCAGCTAGTTGTTGCTTGATCTTTTGAAAGCACCCGGCTTAATCATGGTACGTTATGGTAATGTATCTAGCATGCGACACATTTATGGAAAATCATTTGACAACACTAGACAGCACATTTTTCTTAAAACTAATGCCAGAAAATCAAGGTCACAGTGGTCGTTTAACTGTATACGTACAGACACCGTGACCCCAAGATGTGTTCACAAATCAAATTTGGGATTCCTAGGATGTATGCTCGTGGACACGATTTTTCTAGATCTGATGGCAGTGGTAAAGGTGCGTGACGCTCCATGACCCTAAATGCATTAAGACACGAATTTTGGCATTCCTGCCTAAAATAATATAGAAGAAATTCTCCGCATATGATATGAACACTCAAACACCTAGGACAATAAGGACAGTCAGTTTTATTACTATATGCCTCCCTTTGGGGCAAAAAACCTGTTTGTCATGGCCGTCATAAGACAGTGCCTGAATTCATAGTAATTCTATGTAATCAGATGTGGATGACAACCACAGAAGTACGTTTACCGATGTGAAGTTCGCTCGCACTCTTTGCCAATCAAGGACGTTTTGACTTTGGGACGTTTAACTTTCGCCAGCTTTTTTGAAAAGCTAATACTTATTGCGTTTATATAAGCAACAGGGCAAATTGACGCCTTCTTTGTGAAATTAGCAAACGAGCTTGCCTCGCTCTAAAGGACGCCCTACAGATTTCACGGACAGTTTACTTCGCGCTGTAGGTCAACCCACGATATTTGGTACCCCACTCGTTGTTCGGCAGCCAATAAAATAAAGCTTGAGCACGGCATAAAGCTTCGGTCAAAACCTGAATTTGATGTGTGTTTTGAATGATGTTTATATAAGCGGCCGGCCACGGCCGACCGCAATAACCTAAGCACGACATAAAGGTTTGGTCAAAACCTGATTTTGATGTGTGTTTTGATTGAAGTTTATATAAGCGGCCGGCCATGGCCGACCGCAATAAAATGGAATGATCAACGAGGTCAAATGCTAAATACGGAAATCTATGAATAATGTTCCCACTATGTCTCCGTCATCCACTGATCTACTAATCTTATTAATGCAGTCTGACAACTAGATCTATGTTTTGGTCTGAAACCAGACTGGTTCTCATGAATTAAAGTATATTTATTTACAAAAAAACATGTGATGTTTATTAATATGCCTTTCAAAAAAGGTTAGAGATTGTGAGTAGGATTGAGGTTGGTCTTTAAAATTGGAGGGATCAGATTTTGGACCACTTTTATGTATCGGGAATATTTTTGCTATCTTAAGTTGCGATGGAAAACATGACGAGTCGGTGTTTTTGTTAATGAGAGATGTTATGGATTAAAGTTTTACGCCAGAGCCGTCATTTTATTTGCTGAAAATGATTCAATATGATAAAATACAACATGTACTGCTTTAATTGCTTAGATATCGCACTACATTAATAACATTGCTGATTTGCATAATTTTAAAACTTGCATAACTTTTGACTCGGTTTGAATTTTTGATGTTTTTTCTCGCAATTTGTTTCTCCCTGACTCATCAGTCATTTCATGCGCGGAGCCAGAGGGGGACAGGGGTCCGGACCCCCTGGAAAATCACAAGCTCACTAGTAGGTTTCCATAGGAATTAGCAATTGGCCCCACCACCTGGAAAAAGTTGGACCCCACCACACACCCTGGAAATATGTTGGACCCCTCTGGAACCTAAACAAATGAAAGATCTACTAGGCCTAGTTTTCCTTGAAATAAACCATTGGATCCCCTCTGTAGAATAAGTTACGGACCGAATTAAAAGAAAAACGTTGTCAGAACTTTCAGTACCCCCACTGACGAAAAGTCCTGGATCTGCGCATGCATTTACATCAGGAGAGTTTCGTATACTTTTAAATCTCAAAACTGCGACTCGCCCAAAGGCTATGTGTATTTTTGCGGTCGAAAACGCCATTTAGGCGATTAGAAACCCTCAGAGAGTAGAAACCATGCGCGGATCCAGGAATCTTTGCCGGGGGGGGGGGGGGGGGGGGTCCAGGCCCGACTGCCAGAAAACAGCTCTGACAACGTCTGTTTTAAATTATCTTTTATTTTAGTCCTCAACTTATTTTACAGTTTTACAGTGGTTTATCAAATCAAATGGTTTATTTGATTTTCCAAGTTTCAGTTTCTCGGGGGGGAGGGGGGGGGGTCCAACATTTTCAAGGGGGGGTCCAAGTTTTTCCAGGAGGGGTCTAAATACTAATTTGTATAGAGTCCCATAGAACTTGTGATTTTCCAGGGTGGGGGTCCGGAACCCTTATCCCCCCTCTGGATCCGCGCATGGAAACGCAGTTTTGTTAAAAATGCGTTCATAATCGCCGCCTACTGAGCAGTTAACCTCATTCGGGTCAGTCTTATTACCCCAGGACACCCCAGGAGTCATAAAGACACTAAAAGATACCTTTATTCGATCATTTTTACTATGTTTTTAAATCAATCTAGGTTTATTTTCATTGAATGTGTCATAAATCAAATATTACCATTAAAAATATTGAGTATGTTTTGTCTCAGTATGAATAGCCAAGAGATTACCCCAGGACACCTTAACGTACCATATGACAAGCAGGGTGCCTAAAAGATAACCCAGTATAACTTTATTTCTATATTTAAGTATGATTTGACCAATTTAAGATTTATGTTTATTAAATACATCATGCAATTGAGTTCTACCATTCAAAAAATTGAGTATGACTTTGTCCCAGAAAGGATAGCCCAGATGGTTCCCATTAGGACACCTCACTATATACCTAGACTTTTCAGTAACGTACGCGGCCCTAAAGTCGTCACTTTGACGCATTTAAGCGATTGCCCCGGATAAGAGACACTCACTGGCTAAAAATAGATTTTAGCAGATGGTAGTTTAATCATCCAGCTCGTCGATAAACTAAAGAAAATGGTTTGAAACCACCCGAAAATATCTTTAAAAGACCGATTTTGTCAAGAGGGGTCTGTCTGACGACTTTAGGACCACCAAGACCTAAAGTCGTCAGTGACTAGGCCCTAATGTCGTCAACGATGTGTGGTGTTTTTGTGGTCCTATAAGCGCAGTATATGTCTGTGTGGTGGCGCTTATTTATCGAACTGGGTGTGTGTTTGGTCCCAGAGACGTCCTGGTGGTCTGAGCGCTGGTGCTATGGTGTATGGGCGTTCTAGGCATGAGTGATAGCGTTGGTAGTCGTAGGCGTGTACTATATGTTTAAGTGGTGGTGGAGGTCGTCTTGGGGATACACTGGTGGTCTATGAGTCAGTGCTGAGGGTCCCAGGAGTGTACTGAAGGTCTCAGTGGTTGTGTTGGTGGTCCTATGGACGAACTGAAGGTATGAGTGGCAATGCTCGCGGTCGTAGGCGTGTTGTTTAATTGAGTGACGGTGTAGGTGGTCGAAGGGACGTATTGAAGTTCTAAGTGCCTTATTGGTGGTCCAAGGAACGTATTGAAGATTGGTGGGCTTACAAAGCATATTAAAGGTCTTAGTGGGCATGCTGCTGGTCGTAAGGGTATTTTGTTGCCCTCAGTATCGAAATTGGCAGTCCTTGGTGTGTAATGAAGTTCTAAATGGCGGTGGTGGTTTGGATTTATACTTTGGGGCGATGATCCTATAAACATACATGAGCGCACATTTATACATATCTGAGAGACAGTGTTTGTTGGGTACATGTAGAAAATTGAATGTCTTAATTTAGGTGTTACTAGTCCCGTAGGCGTACTGAATGTGGCTGCTCTACATGGGCCACTTTATAAGTAGCCATGTCTTAGGGGTTTGCAACCTATACCTCGGACCCAGTTTATTGGGTCCGAGCCCATACTGATTCAAACTGGCCTGCTCAGCTACAGAGACTTGAAATTTAGGAATTGACAATTATGAGCATTAATTATACTACATTGTATTTAGACAACGAAAACAAGAGCTGACCAGACCGTAGAGGCTATTATAGTGGAAAATGAAAACCCTGGTACATCTACGGCACTGCCCTGATGCATCAGCGGCTAAGCCCCGGCACTTAAGCCCCACTATGTCCCCGGTATCCATGGCCCCTAAGGGGTCGGAGATACAAATGACTGTTGCATAAAACGAGTTAAAAATCATTGTTTTAGAAGAGACGAAGTGAGTAAACAGGCTGAAAAATCACTCATTTTCTTGAAGTCCAAAAGTCGGCAGGCCGGACCTAAAGTCGTCATCTCACTTTTCAACCTATTATTTCTGTTAGAGGTTGTCATATCGGCCAAAAGGACGTAATTATTGCTAATTCGATATCTTCTGTACCTGTAAAAACGCATATGTTTATGTGGGACTGATGTACAGTATAGTTATTTTGTTTCGCCGGATCGATATCAATATCGCCTTCAACTCTCGACAAACTCCAAATTTTGCATGCAATTGGGTACCCCCATTTCAATGCCTACCACTCGGACACCTTTTATAGGGCGGCTGTACTTTATATATCAATCTATAGGGTAGATAATTTCCTTTCAAATGATGCCCCCTCTAAGAAGTTTCGATGATTCGGACGGAAAAGAGCGAGGCCAAAAGAAAACTGACGACCTTAGGGCTATGACGACATTAGGGCCGCGTACGTTACCCCCAAAATTCCATATTATATAAGCATTTGCTTGTTTTATCAAATGTTTGATGATTAAATGCTTCTATCTTAAATTTTGAATCTCTATCTAGGTATCTGGAAGCAAATTTGAGAGTCCAGGGGTGGGGCCTGGGGTGTCTTTTCAGCAGTTTACACACCACTTATACTGCTCGATTCAGACTTTAATGATTTTATATAAATGGTAATTCATATAATATTTGGGGTAAATAATATTTTTGCGTATAAAATTACATAGTTTTTACCAAATGAGCATGTTAATAATGCATATTTGTACGTCTTGGGGTGTCCTGGGGTGTCCTGGGGTGTCCTAGGGTGTCCTGGGGTATTAACATCAGTTCTCTGAGAGCACCAGAAAATTCCCATAGACCCATTCCACGCACCGTCTCAGAATCGGACGGAACTTTCACGCAATGATTATGACCATCCAATAACAGCATAAATTTAGTTAAAATTTTGTTTGCATGCACCGTTGCCATGGCAACCAGCAGAATAAAAAATGGCTAAAATTAGCCAAATTTCTCATATGCAAGTATTGAAAATAGCTGTTTTTCATGTGAAAATATCAATATAAAAAAAAAGCATACATCTAAAATATGTTTTTTCTTCCAAGTCAACCATATCTTGCTAACACATATCAGATGTTTATTTCAAAATTTAAAAATTACTAAGTTTTGTGTCACAAGCGTGAAGTGTAGATACTCTTCAATATTTCTCAAAAAGTTAAAATCACCATTTTAGGCAATTTTTGAAACGATAGAGTCAAAAATGCACCGGGCTTTGAACATTCTCATAATGTTTTTCTGAACTGACTAAATAAAGTTATTAAAGTTCTAGAAAAACATGAGTGGGTTATTTGCATCTTACTTGCAAAATGAGCGCTTTAATAATGGCACTGTACAGCAAATTTTAAAACAGGTTTTAATGGAGCACTGTCATAAATATGTTCTAACAACATAATTAATTCAACTGCAAGTACTTTTGATAAATAACCTGCTCCCTGGAAGGGTTTTAGATCAAAATTGTGTGAAAACGGGTTTGCATCTTGAAAATAGTGATTATTTTCTCTATTTTAAGCCAAAAAATGCAAAAAACAGGGGGTAGGGAAAATCAACCAAAGATTGACCTTTATTGTGAAAGGCTTGCTTGGCAGAAATGCACTAGAATCAAAATAATATTGGCCCTTCTAGATTTTAAAACCAAGTTGATTAAAATATTTATATTGTTTTGAGAGAAAAGGGGCCATAACTCTTTATAATGAACTGAAAATGCAAGGATTTTGAAGAAATTTTCTATAATCGAGGGTTAATCAAAAATAACTATGAGTTGGTTAATATCTCTTTGTCTTGACTGAAACTTAAAACACCTATAGAATGAAGTTTTGTGCTTTATTGTATATAGATGTTGACGTCTTATCATCTTCAATGTGCTGTTGCTGGGCAACCGAAGACCGCCTCTCAGCGATGTGCGTTCGCGCTTACGACATTTCTGACGAAGCAGAGATGAATTTAAAATTATTTCAAATCTAAAACAGTACATGTATAACAACGCACCTTTTATCTTGCAAATTGTATCATACAATGTGCTAGCAATGTTTTAAAGAAGTCAAATAGAAAGTTAATACATGGGATATTCGTTGCCTAGCAACCAAAATCGAAGGAAATTCTATTTTTGACAAAAACACCAGATTTAGATGCTATGGAAACTGTTTATTCCTAAGAATATTCCAGATACGCATTCAGATATTATAAACAATGACTTCATACAATGAAATGGTTATATAATATAGTACTTAGTTGAAAATTTATCTCTAGAATGAACCATTATTGGTGGGTGGGGTATATTTTGGGATGAAATTTTCCGAAAAGTGATTTAATTTCCCTGTTATTTGTGGAATAAAATTCCAACAGCTATATTACAGTTGTTGCTTTTAATGAAATATATACAGAAATTTTATTAGCAACAAATGGACAAGTGGATGTAACTTTTTTTGTATAGAGTTTCCATGACAACGCTTTATTCCAGCGTGAAGGTTTAACATTTCTCGCATGTATTATGATTTCCACTTAAACAGATATAGAAAATGCACATTTCAAGATTTTTCCAATATAAATGCATAGGAATCAAATTTGGCCTCAATGAGGTAAAAAAAAAGGTCAAGGACAACCCGGATCCATCATTTGTGCAAACCTGGTAGGGCCATCATCTCCAATAATACATTCCAAGTCCCAAGGCCATTGGCCATTGGCCTTTTGGTTCTAGAGAAGAAGATATTTAAAAGTCTTTTACTGTATATGGGCATGGCGGCCATCTTGGTCAAGTAGCCATTAACATTTTTTTTTTTAAATTTACTCACCTTAACTTAAGGAGTCTCCATATGAAATTTGAGTTCAATTGGCCAAGTGGTTTCTGAGAAAACTATGTTTTAATACATTGATGGGACTCACTTATGAGCGAATTTGGCTGAAAGGTCAACCTTGACCTTTAGAACTTAATAATAGACATTGTCTCTTAACATATTAAGGGAGAATAATGATTTTGGCTTCAAAAGTATTTAAAAAATCAAATTTTCAAAAAATTCCATGTTAAATGCATTAGGAAGCAAATTTGAACTTGGTGTTAAGTAGGTCAAGGTCAACCTAGGATCACCATTTTAACAAAAATGGTAGGTCCTACACCCTAAATGTTACATACCAAGTCCCAAGGTCATCAGCCTTCTGGTTCTTGAAAAGATGATTTTAAAGGGGTTTTACCATATATGGGTATGTCGGCTATCTTGGTCATGTGACCAGAACAATTTGTAAAAATTTTGGCTAACTTATCATATGGAGCAAGACTTTAGTTAAGTGTGCATAACAAAAATTTAATTTTCTTACTTCTCAACCAAAGCATATGTTGTGGGTACTCAAAAGAACCATCTCAATGAGACGGTTCTTTTGAGCACCCAAACATATGTTAAAACTGATGGGCAAGAAAATATTTATATTTTTACACTGAAAAATTTTGTTCATCTAAAGCTTTGAGGAGTCTTCCTATGAAATTTGAGTTCAATTTGCCTAATGATTTCTGAGAAAAAATAGTTTTAATACATTGATGGGACTCAAATATCCTAAGGAGTCTCTATATAAAATATGAATTAAATTGGTCCAGTGGTTTCAGAGGAGAGGATGTTTGAAAATGTTGAAGGACAGACGGATGACAGACAGAGCCAGAGTCACTGGTATACTATTAGCTCACCCATGAGCCTTCAGCTCAGGTGAGCTAAAAATGTTGGGCTTAAAATTGTGGAAATTTATTTGACATCAATTTTTACATTTGTTTTGGGTGCTCAAAAGAACCTTCCCATTGAGATGATTCTTTTGAGTACCTAAACCATGTTTTGGTTGAAAATATGAAAAGTAATTTTGAATTGCATTTTGTTGTTTTTTTTATCATGAAGCCTACTATTGTCTTGATAATAATAATTTTATTGCTATTAATCTCCATGGGATTCCATAGCACTCTCTGGGTTGTCCTTCTAGAAATCAGTTGATTCAGTGCAGCAGTCTGTAAGTCTAACCATTTTATCATTCATGTGAATTGTAAGGTACAATCAAAGGCACTTAAGTCAAGATGAGAGGAAGACAGTAATACAAATGTTCAGGCTTGAAGCTGTGAAGTAAGCTGTGTAACTTGTTGGCAGGTCTTTTCCTGGACTTGGTGGTAGTGTGCAGATGGTGGATAGATGTCCCATAGTCAATTGAGTTTATTTTTACTGTTCTGCATCAACACCAGTGTTTGTAATTTGGCTGATATAGTTCATTTGTGGTCACTTTTCCAGATGTATAATGTTACTAGATCTTGAAATGAACCACCAAATAAGCATATACTGTCTTCTCTGTAATAGGATCTGTGAACATGGTAAAAATCTGAAAAAAGGGGAGCCATTAATTAGTAAACAGGTCTGACTAGACAAAGACTAGGTTTCAAAATGACTAGGCAGCAATCAATGGGCTTTTGATCAGATAAGGCAGATGCACAATCTGATCTTAGCCTACACTCAATCTCTTTTTTACACTGTGTGGAACACTAGAGCAATTACTTCATGACAATAAAACTTCCATACTTTTTTATTTGAAAATATTGTTAAGAAATCTAAAACATTTCAATGGCCCAGATTAGTGTGAAAAAATATATGTGTGTTTCTGGTTACATGAAATTTTAAAATATGGATGGTAGATACTGTAGGAAAATATTTTTTATTTTGTTAAAAGTTTTTAAATGGGAGACAATATGGCCCAATCTGGAAATTCCCTAAAAATAATGAAAAAAGCTATAAATTAGGCACAGTTGGGTAACATGAAACACACATGTTTTTAATTTAAGCCGTAACATACTTTTTGAGCATAAAAAATAAGCCTATTTTCTTATCCATCAATTTCATTGTGGGTACTCAAAAGAACTGTCTCATTGAGACAACAGACAGACAGAGTTGGTCACAATAATATAAAAAAATGTCTGGGAATAATAATTGTAAAATGTAAAGTTAAAAGTATACGAAATGATCCACATTTATTCATATGCAGTTTGATACAATAATAGGCCAACCAATTAATAAATTGTGTGTTTCAGGTTACATTAACATTTATAATAGGGATGGTAGGTAGAAAAATATTTCTATTTCATTAAAAAAATACATGGGAAAACAATACGGCTAAACTGGGAAAACCCCTCAAAAGGCTTCAAAGGGGCAAATAAATTAGACACTGTCTGGTAACCTGAAACACACAATTTTTCTTTAGGCCTATGGAAGCTCCATTAGTAATTTTAAGGGATGATAGCTTGAACTGTCAAAAGTTTATTATCATGATTATATAGGCAATGTCACAAGAAATTCGAATATCTGATTTCATTACATGTGCATACCACTGAGACCAGCCTGCATATACATGCAGTCTGCATATACATGCAGTCTGCATATACATGCAATCTGATCAGCACCTTAATCATTCACTCAAAGGTAAAATCCTAAACTTCAATGTTATCGACAAAACCTCAATCTTCTAGCTAGTCTCTGTAGCTAAGCAAGTTGGTTTGTCCTGATTATAACTCAAAGTACCCAATTTAGTTGAAGGCATCGGCCTCCAGCAGGCAACAGCCTGCCCATTTACAGAAAAAAAAATACATTTTTATCCCACCTGCTAGTAGCAGGGTCTGACATAGTTCTTCAAATCAGCCCTTCTACAATTTGCTTCACTTAAGCTCGGAGGGGGCCCTTTTGTTTTGCATTTTAATCCATTTTTGCAGACAAGGTAATTGAATTTTTTGTGCAAGGCAGAGAGATCACACAGCAGAGAGATCACAGATTGGGCAGATTTCCTACCCAGTAAGCATGTAAAATTGAGCCAAGAATGGCCTGCCAGCGAAACACCATCCAAATGGCCTTTTGATGGCGGGCTAATAGTGGCCTGAGATCCGGAAAGGTTACATTTCAGGTCAACCAAAATTCTTATTTTATTAGAGATTACCAATTCCACGACATCTCAGCCCCTGACAAACTCGGCCCCTAACAAGTAGGACTACTAACTTAAGCCCCAACGGAAATACTGTTTCATTTGTTTCAGGAAGCTGTAATCCCGCTGTATATAGTTTCATTGCACATGTGCTTAATCCCAATCATGTTTTGTCTATTCTTCAGTCAACCCATTGACAACAAACTCAGTACCAGATAACCATCATGGTTTTAATTCTCATAGTTCCAAATTTAAGCACAAATGAATCGTCCTAGAGCTGATGTGCATGAGTTATCCTTTGAACATTGGAACCCTGTAAATGAATAGTTCTGAAGAGACTGCGCCGATGCATCTATTCACTAGCTTTTCAAATGTTACATATAGCAAACAGTGCAGTCCAAGTTGAGAAGCCTGATAATATGGGGTTTCATCAGGACAACAATGTTTGAAATACCAATTTATGATGACTCAAACCGAAAGAGAATCCAACAAAAGTTGTCGGACTGGTGATAATAAATGTGTGCCAATATCGAAGGCCAGGGGGGGGGGATCCAGGATTTCTTGATAGGGGGTTCAAATTTATAAAGGGGGGTTCGATTTGTTAATTTTACCTGATTATTTATTAATTTTCACAGATTTTTCTGAAAATTCTCCATGAAAATGAAATAATTTTGTCTCAATTGAACCCTCTCTGGATCCGCCACTGAAGGCTCTATGCGCAGTCAGGCCTTAGCCTTCGCAGGTCACATATTGGATATAAAGTACCATATGGGATAATAGGCTAGTTGTAAAATATTGGATAACAGAACACAATTACATCCTTAAACTTCACACTTGAGGGCTTGTAAAAATTTTAACACTCCTTCAGCAACACTGAGATACATGTAGGTACATGTATATTGTCGTTGGTATAGTTCTCCCAAATTTTGACAATAGGGGCCGAGTGGGTTAGGGGCTGAATTTGCAATGGGCCTAGTTTGTGGGGCCCCCGAGATGTTTATTTACAGGCTTACCTATTATAATTTGAACACCCTGGCAGCCTCTTTTATCTTCAGCATCATTTCCAATGGGCCATTCTACATTAATTAAGTAGCCTGTCGGAATAGGGTACCAGTAGCATCACACAAAGTAGGCTGGGCTCCTTTTTTCTCCTCGAATTAATATTCAGTTTAGTCAATCCTATATGTGCATGACACACAACAAATCCCTTGGTCATTTTACTCAGCAGCAGCAAAATGTCAGGCAGATATATGCTACAGAATGCTTCATCAAAGTGTAATTGTTGTTTTTGTTGTTAAACGAAATAATGTTACATACAAAATTTAGTCACATTCAGTCCTTCTTGAGTCCGTTTTTAGACATAACACATTCTCTGTCAGTTAGAATTTCATCTGAACATACAACTATGGTGGATAAATCAACACAGCTACCAAAATAGGCTGATTGACAGTCTTTTCCAGCAGAATTTGCCATTGTTTGAAAAATCCGGGAAATTGGTTTCACATGTATAAGGGAGGTAACAGCCTAGCAACTGCCAAGCAACAAGACAAGGGGTAGAATAGAACAGAATAAAAACTTCAAAATTAAGACCCTATCACCCTGTAAAATCTTGGTGAGATTACAATAACCCACTCATGTTTCTTGTGAATATTGTATTTCAGACTATTCAGATTATGTTTTGATATGGGGCCATGTCTGTATCCCGGTGCATTATGCAAAATATTCTCTTAAAACGTAGACTGTTTTATGACAAAATTATTGCAAATTTCTCAGTTAAAAGGCCACTGTAACAAAAATAGGCTTCAAATACCTCATTTTTAATTTTTATTTATTTCTTTGGTATTTACTTCAAACAAACATTGTAGAATCAATGAAATTAATACAGCTCTTGTTTGCTAAAAAAGACAATATTTTTGGCCACTGAAATTCTTGACCAAATATCAGTTTTACATAATTCATACAGGGTTTCCATGGCAACAAGAGATTCAATTATGAAACAAAGTATATTTTTCTGGGTTTTTGGACATAGACTTTCATTTGAATATGGTTTAAAGAAATTTCTTTTCGGTGCGTGGAGAAATTGTTCTGGTGCTCTCAGAGAATTGATCTTAAGACTGACCGACCTCATTCCCTTTCGGCGCCCCCACAAATGTCAAAACAAGACTTCCCACAATGCACCGAGTCGCGATTTCCTTCAAAATATTCAAAATGGCGTGTGTCGACTAGAGGTAAGGTGAATTTTCCAAGATTTTGTATCTTTTTTGTTCCCTTTTATATTTTAAGGCTATTTTAAGCAGTGCACATGGATATTTTGATAGTCCGCTTTATTGCTTTGTCGCTAATGCTCATGCATGGCGGCGTTTGAGGAGAATTATAATGAGAAAAGTGACACGTATGGCATCATTATATCAGATGGCGTTTCATTAATTTTGCTGATTGTGGAAAATTGGGATGCTGCTAGCAGCAAACAACTAGTAGTGTATTGAATTTACTTTCGCGTTGCTTACACATCATCTTCCTTAACTTGTCATGCAATGGTTGTGATTGTATTTGAGTTATATTAAGCTTGTTACGTCTGTAATCAAGGGATGCTGCAAATGGGTGACTGATTGTGCAATATGTCTACAGGTTTCAGACAATATATTCAGGTTACTTAAACTTTAAACATTATGTTAACAAACATTTAAATACTTCCTTCTTTAACATTGACAACTTACTAGGCTAGGTATGGATGCTTTTTGTTGTTGTTTTTCCTGTCTGGCTTGGTCCTCCGTGAGATAGCAGGCTGCTCTGAATTTGAAGGAATGGTGCTTCCAGTATCTGTTTTGTCTGCTTTTGATGGCATTTAAGGAGGTTGTTGTTACAAGATTTATAGGCAGTCCATTCCACTGATCAATCCGACTTATTTCGAAAATCCAACATATTTATCAAGTCATCTATGATTCTTGGAACCTTCAACACGGTATTAATGTTTAGTTACTAGACGATATTATTCGATTGCTCTGGGGCTCTTAAGCCCACAATTTGCCATTGTTATTGTAAAGTGAGACAAATTTCGTAATTGTGTAAATATTGGGTATGCTAAACACCAATAAGAATGTTCATGGACTAATTTACAATTAAAAATAACGGCAACCGCAAACTGAATACTATAGCGTCATACGCTATGAAGAAGTTTGGAATTGAGTATCAAGGATTTTTATTGTATTTTTGTATGCATAGAAATGAATTTAATTAAGTTTTCAGATCCAAGCAATTGGGTAAATAGGCGGGACACTTGCACTTTACCGGGCACCACTGTACAGTCTGCTCAAGTAACATATGATAAATGGGGGCTTATGCCCCCATACCCCCTCAATTGTTTTCAGGTTATGTGCTAACCATATCAAACATTTCAAGAAATAATTTAGAGGCAAACATACCCTAAAAACCTAGTCAAATTCAGTTGTGCCCGGTAAAGTGCAATCTAGCCAAATAGGCAATATGCAGCCTTATCTGGGGCTATGGCTGCAAAACCCTAGAGCAGAATTTTGTAAACAGTATTAACAAGCACTTGATCTTAGATGGTGCATATATTTGCTGACTGCCAGCATGTTTCAAATGGATTCTTCTTGGGCCCGGTTTTCCCTGATCCCAATTTATATAGTAAATGACCCCCATCTTTCCCAAATGACTCTAAAGGCTTTTTTAGTCTTTATGTTATATAAAGGGAGTCAATTGACCCCATTTTCAAAAGGTAAAGGGAAAACCCTGTAAGTTCTGGCTTGATACAATAATCTTGTACATATCTAGGGGCATCAAGTTATAATTTTCAAAAAATATTGTATTCTTTTGTCTAAAGATCTATTTTTACCTTAACATACATTGTTGCCCCAGATGAAATGCCGCATTATGCAGCATTTCATCTGGGTCTTTTCTGTTAGTAAAAGTACCCATTTAGGGGAATTCTGAAGTCAGAGGACTTGTGAAACCCAGCTTGTGCATGATATGATATCACCTGTAGGCTGTAACCTGGATAGTGTGGTGAATCATGGACACAAAGAGAGATTTAATGATCATGGATTTCGCAAAGGCCTTTGACAAGGTTCATCACAAGAGAGTCCACCCATTTATAAGTGGATCAACACATGGTTCTCTAGGCACGGTCAACAAGTAATATGGTCAAGCTTCAGATCCCTTCCCAGTTTTCAATTGGTGTACCCCAGGGGTTGGTCTGTAATGACTGTCAGCAGATCCTTTTTATATAAATATTTATAATGATCTACCAATGTGTGTAAGTTTTCAGGATTATTCCTGAATTCAGGATTTTGAGGCTGACTTTCCATAGAAAGTCAGCCTCAAAATGCTGATTTAGGGAGATTATAATATATAATAGGTTCTCTGATTTATATACAGTTTTTCTAAAGACAATTGACCCTTTAAACTTCAAATTGTGAATCCATGTATTTAGTGGGCATACTGCAAGTTTTAAGATTGGAGTTTCGAAAGTTCAGGATATTGGAAATTTAGAACTTTCACCCATGTCTACCTGATAATACATACCAGGTCCTTAGTTCTCAGATGATTGTGTTTTGCAGGAAGACCTTCACTGTTTTAATAGTACATTGGTAGGTTGATTGGCAAACAAAGTTTAATGTTGCCAAATGTCACTACGAGAGGGACTTGGCATTGTTCACACAAACAAATCCTATATAACTACATTAGTATTCAGTCATGTACACACTACGTCAGCAAACTTTAAAAAAAATGCTCTGTAAAATATCTTGGTATAACTATTACAGAGAGCATTGGGACTTTAGTGAAGAGTGCTTAACGAAAAACTAATTTTCTTATTTCTTGACCAAAACATATGTTGTGGGTACTCAAAAAAACGTGTCACTGAGATGGTTCTATTGAGCACCCAAAACTTTTGTTAAAACTGATGGGTCAAAAAATATTTACAATTTTACGCTCCAAATTTTTGTTTGGACCATAGATTTCTGATATTTCAACCAAAGCAACTAAGACATTAGCCTTCCTTCGCAGCAGTTTGGCTTTTGCAGCTGTACAAAGGAAGTCGCATGCAAAACTTTGGTACTCCCTAAAAGGGAGCGCGGTGGCTCAGTGGTAAAGTGCTTGACTCGAGACCAAGAGGCTGCGGGTTCGGGCCTCACCGGCGTCACTGCATTGTGGTCCTTGAGCAAGACACATTTATCCTAGCTTAGTACTGGTTCAACCCAGGAAGACCCTTTCCATGTTTAACTGAGAGATTGTTGATGGGAGGAAAAGAATCAAATCAAACAAAGGTACTATGTAGCACCTTTGGAACCTATAAATTCTAAAATTCGTATTCAACAAATGGAGAAACTACAGAGGACGGCAGCCCATTGGCATTGGACCTGTTGGAGGTGGCGGAACACAATCAGTGTTTGGGACATTCCGAGAGCAGCTCTATGAACTGGCCAGCTCTTGAGACCTAGATGGATCAGTCCTCTCTGCTTCTCTTCCATAAGATTCATTGTGAACTAAGTCTATTGATAAAGACAATTACCTGACCAAGTCTCATCATCATCATCATCATCATGATTAACATACAGGTGCAGGGGCATCATCCACATCAATGGCCCCCTCCAGGTAGCTGGCAAGCTGCACACATACATGGTGTTCCTTTTTTGAGTGTCCACCTCAGGTATTCTCAGTCAATTTTTTCCACATCTTGGGTCTCCTTCCATCAACCTGTATTCTGCTCTGACTGCACCACAAGAAGGCACCACATGTCCATACCAGCAAAGCCTTCTCTCTCTCTGAAATTGAGGGCAAGGTCCTTAAGCTCAAGCTTTGTCAGTAGCTCGCTTGGCCTTACTGTGGCCACATCCACTGGCTTGATATTGCAGATCTGTCTGTTCATGGCCCTGTCATTGTGTTGCAAGGGCTGAAGTTGAGCTTAGTCAACAGCCAAGCAGGGTTCAAGCTGGGCCCTGACAGTAGGGAGAAGTCGACTCACCACAGCTTGGGATTGTGTGGTGTCAGAATGAAAATGAGTCTCCCTAAAAAAAAATTTTTTTTAGGGAGACCCCACTTCTCCGTGGGTCCCATTAAGGACAAAATTATGGCCCCTAGAGTGACTATTTTGCCCTAGTCGCCCCCTAGCTTATTCCCTGGCATGTGGCTCAGCATGCAAAAGCTGTACATATGGCCACATGTCTTGTAAGAGAGCCTGAGGTGGCGGGATGTTAGAACTGGCAGTAGCTCCCTAACTTCTAGATGTTTTTCACATGAGTAGCGGTCTCCCCATGTCACCCAGGTAGTAGAAGGAAGCTACCATCTCCAGCCTATCAAGTCTAACCTGGAATTCATTCTGGTCTGCCATCATAAAGCAAGGCAGTTCCCCAGCACACATAATATAAACAGAAGTAGGTGTCATTCATTGAAGTCTGTGGCATTTCTATGCATCCTGTAATTGCAGCCATTACAGTGGATGCTGTTGTTGCCTACTCCTGTACGACAGACAGCATATGGAAACTCACCTGAACTCTGCAGGAAGTCGAGGTCTTTACCACAGATCATGACCGTTGTCTTTTCTGCATTTACCCTCAACCCCTTCTCCTCCTGCCAAGAGCCTCCAGCACAGGGCCGCATAGTGCAGTTGATAACGTGTCGGGCTGCAGATCCAGGGGTTGGGAGTTTGACCCCGGCCCGGTCCCATACTTTCTCAGAGATTGATCATGAAATAATTTCTAGGGCCATTCTCCTCCCTTCCACTGATTCAAGATTGGGGTTGTTGTCAGTTACAAGCGAGAGTATGTGTGCACGAAGTACTGGTTGACTTAGTCAAGCTTGCTCAGGAAAAAGTGTGGTTAGGCTCCCGACATGACCATGGCTGTTGACTGGGATGTAAAGAATCAAACCAAACAATCAAAACATAAGAGCCTTCAGCGTGTCAGCAATGATGACAGGCTCCAGAGAAGAACTCACATGATAAAGCATCCAGCAAGATGATGAAGAGCAGCAGACTGAGTACAGAGCCTTGGTGGACCCCTACCTTCACCGCAAACTTTTGGCTGGAACCCTCGCAGACACAGACATGGCTTCATTTCCTGGGCTAACCACACAATCCATTCTTCAACACCTAGCTTTGTCAGCGCCCACCAGATGAAGCCATCTGATCAGGATTCACACTGTCTTCCACTCTGATTGGAAATACATGCTTTCAACTGGAGATTAACTGGGAGGAGTGTAGTACATATAAATATTCAGCATGACAAGGGTTTAATATACTCAGACAAAAAAACTGGAGAAAAGTACCTTTTAAAGCATCTACAAACAATGATAGCAGACTAAACTTGTCTAAGTAGTCTGGAGAGGCACAGTTTTACATGGCATGGTATATTAATGAGCCATGGCATGTGATTTCCAACAATGTGGCATTTTGACAAGTGTAGACTCAGACGAGTCTGTGCAGCCTCCTTTTAAGCTTAGAAACTCCAAATGATGTTTAGTCAGTGGCTTAACGCTCATAGAATATTCAAGCGACTAGCAAAGGCTCTGATCAGACTATGCATATGCTGGTCTGAGCTTTTGCTGGTCACACATACCACATTGTTGGAAATCTCATGTTGCGGCTCATTTAATAAATAAGGATTGTAATTAAGGCTTTTAAGTATGAAATGTCAAAGTCAAGCCCAATAATCATGTCCATAATTGATTTAATAGACCAAATATTGATCTACATGAGTGCACCAAGAACTTTATGAAGGGAGAACAATTAAGACATATTGTAGGTTCTTCGTATAAACATATATTGTGTGAACTCGTTTGAATCACCTCTGCTAACTATTTAACTGCTGAATTTTCTGAAATGGAATCTTCCATTAGATGATCTGAAGTCGGATAAATCCATAGAACTAAAATTTGCAGAAGAAACGAACAAAACAAATAGTCCCTGATCAGGCTGGTCCTCTCAGGAAATAAGCTAGGGGGCGACCAGGACGAAATAGTCGCCATAGGGGCCGAAATTTCGCCCTAAATGGAACCCATCTCCCTATAAAAAAATACTTTTTTAGGGAGACTCATTTTCATAGTGCCACTGCATTGCATTTCTCCTTCCATTTAATGGCAATAGTATGTGTAATGGCTAATTTGTTTCTAAACTGACAGAAAATGTCGTAACTTTGCGCTATAGCTTCTCCCTATCTGACTGTCACTTCCCCCTACTGTCAGGGCCCAGCTTGAACCCTACCTCTCTAGAAGCAGGCTGATCATGGGATATTTTGTTTGCATGCCATTCTTTCCCAGGTTGAGTAATTTGTTCTGATATTTAGCATAACAATACAGGGTTTAGATTCCCATCTGCTTATATAGGAAGCGGGGTGTGTGCATAACTTTTTCAAAATTTTGTAAGTTCTTTTGAAAACAGTGTAGATCCAGATTAGCTGGCTAATCTGATGAGATCCATACTTTTTCCATCCACATGAAAAATCCAAACACTGGATTGATTGGAAATTAGAAGCTTATATAGATACTTTTAACCCAATATTTGAAACAAAAATTGTTAAATTTATTTGAAATACTGTTTTGACTAAGAGTCTTTTTGTTGAAAGCGAAACTTGTTCGGCTGCAAGGTGTGATATCTTTTTCCCTTTCTAAGTTGCATTTTAGTATGAAAAATCTCATTGATTAAACTCACTGGAAATGCAAAATCTAGGGACACAGACTGAAGCAAGTCAAATACTAATGCTCTTTTCTTCTCAGAAAAATGTCCAAGAAACTGAAAGTAGACTTCTATTTTCAGACAAATCTATTCATTGCAGTGGTCACTGTTGAATAGAACATAACTAACCCTTAAAGCGCCTACAAAAGTGCATCTAAAATCTCATTTGCTGAAGTCGTCAGCTGCAACTAATTGCAAAATTGACTAATTAAAGTATAGAAGCAAGTAGTGTGGCCCCAGCCTACAGGACACTTGTTGAATGTTTACAACTTTGCCGCCAAGTAAGGTCACTTGATAAATTGTATTACTCTGTCCAATTCAGGTTAAACTTATGGAACACAGATGTCCTCTCAGTAGGTTATCAAGTTTACAACCGGAATACATATAAAAGCAAATTCCACAATTGAAATGCAGCCGAATATCTTTTTAAAGAAATGCTGTATGTTGACCACGTATAAAGTGCTGCTCTGGGATCAACTTTGCATGCTGGGTAACTTTTCATGCTTTGGTTGCCGTCTACTGACATTTTTCAGAATTAACATTTTTGAAAAAATCTCCCAGGGACTTGATCAGAGTGTCAAACACTTTGATTCAAGACCAGGACCAGGACCGATGTTTTGTCAGTCCTGATCTGAGTCTAAACTGTTTGCAAAGGTTATCAACCGATGATGAAAGAGTTTTTTTATTGGCAGTTTATCCATGTTAACCCCTCTGCATGTTTTGTATAAATATGATTTCATGCATGTACAAAAAAGTTGCATAACAGTCAGAGTTGCAGTTTTTGTTGTCAATATTGAATATGCAAATCTGATCAAGCAGAAAGATTAGAAAATTAGCCTTACTGTATTACCCTCTAATATTTGTACAGACAGGTCTGCATGAAAGGATGTACATGTAAGCCTTAATCAGGCTGCTCCCTTAGACCAGACTTATCAGAGTGTACTGTATTTAAAGCCAATCTAGCACTACATTTTAGACACCTTGTCAGGAGTGTAGTCAAATGGACTTTTCCAAAATAGAGGATTTATTATATAATAGGATTCAAACTCCAAGGTGTATATATTAATATTTTTATGCGCCCCGAAGGGGTAGCATTATATAGTCGCCACTTTGTCTGTCCGTCTCTTCTGCCCCCGTAAATCTTGTCTGCACAAATTCATCACAACTACTGACTGGATTTCAATGAAATTTCTTTGGAACTTCGACAGTTAAAAGTGTAAATGCGGAAATCACTGGCATGGTATGGTTGGATGATTTGTCACGGAGTTACAGCGCTTTGTGAAAAAATCCTGTATTAAAGTGCAGTAAGGCTAGATTTTTTTCATGCACCCTGTCATACTGCTCCCAATATGGGTCCATATTGTCTGCAATAAAGGCTACTAGTACCTAAGCACAGATTAGGGAGCAGAAGTGTCTGGCGAGAAGGGTGTTAATGGTACAGCATCCATAGGATATGGGAATGAATGTTTGTCTTTATTTTCCAGGTGCATGACTAAAGATGGCCACCATGCCCATATAAGGTAAAGTCTCATTAAAAATCTTTTCGAACCACAAGGCCTACCGGTTTGACCTTGAAATTTAATCAACAGCACCTGGTACTGAGGCCTCACAGATAATTATGGGACAAAGTTTGTTCTTAATGTTACACTCGAGTCAACAATAGTAACTGTTGTCATGTCGGTACGTTAAAATGGTACTTAAGCCATCCCATAGCAAAACACCTTGCCTAATCTGGATTTAAACTGTGTTTGATATTCCTGATAGAATGTTTTGAAAATGTTAAATTTGAACATACATGTACATGTAATCAGTGGATGACAAAAAGCATGCAAAATTACCCCACATGCAAAGAGTTAAAACCTAAACAGGTTTTTGTAATAGCCAATTGCTTCAGTTTTTGATGTTCTGGTACCGTATACAAGGGTTGTATATGCATGATGATTTTTATCAAGCACCTGTTCTTCTAGATAGTAATTTAAATTTTTACTTCTTTTCAAAGATATCCTGTTTACTATGGTAGATGTTCGAAAATTTCGAATGCTAGGAACTAGACAAAAAGCACAGACACAGATCCAACTGCTTCTGAAGAATTAGTCTGATCTGGGTCTTTCCTGATCCTGAACTTTAACCCTACATAAAAACTTTGTTGTCACATACAGGTACACACTATGAGCAACCATAATAAAAATGTGCCAAATACAAGTGCAGATCCAGAGGGGGGGGGCAGGGGGTCCGGACCTCCCCTGGAAAATCACAAGTTATATGGGTTTCTATAGGGAATAAGCAATTGGACCCCCTCTGGAAAAAGTTGGACCCCCCCCCCCCCCCCCCCCCCCCCCCCCCCCCCCCCCCCTGGAAAATGTTGGACCCCCTCTGTAACCTTGAAAAACCTTAGATTTCTTTGAAATTGACCATTTGACGCTGAGGACTAAAAAAAAATGTCAAGAGTTTTTTTTTTTGTCAGACTGACCTGGACCCCCCCTGACGAAAATTCCTGGATCCACGCATGCAAATGTGAATATTCTCCATCAGAAAAGTACAGTAAAACCTGTGTAAAATGGCCACTTAAAAGTAGACAAATCAAAGATCTTAATGACAAATGGTAGCTTAATGAAGGTCGAAAGTATTGCATAATGTTCCCTTTATTGCAGAATGTTCCCTTTGGAACATTCTGCAATACTGTTGACTTGCATTAAGCGATAATTGGCCTTGGAAACTTTGAGAGTGGCCGTTTTACACAGGTTTTACAGTCCATGTACAAGAGGAGTCCGAGATGGTGTTACGATCCTATATAAAAATTTCAAGCATATTTGACCTTGACCTTTGACTCCAAAGTCAAATAGGCAAAACAAAACTTTCATTGTCATCTACATAAGCTAATGTGAACTGTGTGACCTCCATCAAAAATTATAAGAGGATTTTGTGTTATGAGTCAAGTATATTTCATTAATTGACCTTGGCCTTTGACTCGAAAGTCATATTGGCGATACAAACCTTTGTTGTAGTCTACACACTATAAGAATTCGTTGTGCTAAATATGAACATCTTCCATCAAAAGATGTAGGAGGAGTTTGCGTTTTGAGTCATAAGACAGATTTTTGTACAAAATGTATATTTGACCTTCACCTTTGACTCCAAGGTCATATGGGTGTTCTGAAACACTATATTATAAGCTACCATTGTGCCAAATATGAACACCCTCCATAACAAAATGTAAAAGGAATGTATTTGACCTTGACCTTTGACTCTAAAGTCATATTGTTGATCTGAAAACTTCGTTATCATCTATCGATTATTTAAACTGGTTAATGGGAGCGCAGTGACTCAGTGGTAGAGTGCTTGACTCGAGACCGAGGGGCTGCCGGTTTGAGCCTCACCAGCGTCACTGCGTTGTGGTCCTTGGAGCAAGACACATTTATCCTAGCTTAATACATGTTCAACCCAGGAAGACCCGTCCCTGTTTAAATGAAAGATTGTTGATGGGACGTATAGAATCAAATCAAAATAAACTGGTTTATAAGCTCTCGTTGTGCTAAATATAAACATCCAAAATTGAAACAGGAGTTTGCATTACAAGTCGTTAAGACAAATTTGAAGTATATTTGACATTGACCTTTGACTCGAGTTCATATTGGTGATGCCAAACATTGGTTTTCATCTACACACCAAAAGCAATAGTCCGGTAGAAAACCAGAATAACCTGGAACTTGATTTTAAAGTTTTTTTCTTTCCTGATTCTTGTTGTTCAGACATTGTAGTTGATAAATCCAACTGATGCCACTCTGGCATCATTGAGCGTTTTGAAATATTAAAAATGGCGTCCAAGATGGCTGTCAGTTAGGCTCCTAAGACGTAAATAACCAACATACTCAGTAAAGAGCATTTTAATTTTGACTTTTTATGGATGATTAGAAGCTCAATGATACAAACAATTAAATTGGAACTTTGTTTTGATTCAGAAGGTTGAAATATTAAAGATGGCGTCCAAAATGGCCGTCAATTAGGCTCAGAAGACCTATTTGACCAACATACGCAATAAAAATCATCTTAATTTTGATTTTTTATGGATGTTAGAGGTTATTAAATGATGCAAACGATTAAAATGGAAAATTGGTTTGATTCCCAGAGTTGAAATATTAAAGATGGCGTCCAATATTGCGTCCAAGATGGCCGCCAGTAACACTCTAAAGGCCTATCTGACAATTAAACACGATAAAAAGCATTTAATTTTGACTTTTAATGGCTGTTTAGAGGTCTAATAATGATTCAAACAATTAAAATGGAAAATTGTTTTGGTTCAGAAGGTTCAAATGTTTAAGATTGTGTCCAAGATGGCCGCCATTTAAAAGCAAAATTTACCTGATCGCAGTTAATAAGTATTTTTCTGATAATTTTTAACAGTGGTTGTATTTGGAGAATTTGACTGGCATATTGTTGTTGCTTTCTGCGTTTTGAAATACTCAAGATGACGTCCAAAATGGCAGCAATAACAGAGTGGGGAATCACATGGTTTTTGCTATGATACACTGCACGAAAAAAACAACAGACTCATACTTTTCGTAATGCTATTTTTGTCTTTGTTTTGGTAATTGTATTCATCAATCCATACACCACTTTCCAGACCACCTTTGGCTAGATCTGATAATACCATAATATCATAGTTCCTACTTTGGGAAAACACTTTGTCCAAAAGATGAAGAGATAAATGCCAGGGTATACTGAACAGACGATACAACTAAAACAGTTGCGACTGGGTATGAGCATAGGGACATAACTGCAGGTCTGAGACAAGTGTTACAGATATACCTGCTGGTTCAGCCACAACTACAGATGTGCTTGCAAGTCAGTTGCAACTGATTCAAATATATATGCTGGTGAGATGCATGCTGGTAGAGTGCAATTGTAACCAACATGCCTGCTGTTTAATAGCAGAGTTTAAAGAGACCTGTGCGCTGCAGCAGGCCAGCTAGTCGCGTGAAGCTGTTACAGAAAAATCCGCTTGGTTTCAGACATGTGTGTTGGTCCTGTGCCACATAATCAAACATGCGTAATGTTAAATATGTCTGCTGACCTTGTGGCAATGATGACTGGGCTGATGGTCTAGTGCAAGTAGAACATACATGCACACTGGCTGGTTGCAACTTGAACAGTCATACCTGCTGATCCGGTGCAACAGTGTCCAGCATTCCTGTTAGTGAGGTGCAATTACAACAAAAATTATTGCTGGTGGGATGTAACCTACACGGATGACTGCTGTCCCTGTGTCTCAATAACAGGCAAGTGTGCTGGTTTATTATCACATAATTTAGCACGTGTGATGGTAAGGATGTCTGATTTGATGACCTGGTGGCAATACATGGCTGCTGTTTGGTAAATCTTCAACAGATATGCCTTGGTACCATTCAATCAGACATACACCCAGGTCCATTGCAAATCAAAGAGAAAACTTACTAGACTGATGCCCGTCCATCAGACATGCCAACTAACAGTGTGAAACTGTATTAGGCACGATTATTGTCTGGTCGATTGCCACTACAGAGAGTTGCTACGCTGTTACAGCTGCAACATATATATGCCTGCTGGCCAAGTGTATTTACTGCCACAAACACCGCTGCTGTTCAAATATGCCTACTGGTTGAGTGCTGCTGCAAGATGGATGTTTGCTGGGTCTTTGCCACTCAATCTTGCATGTTAGCTGGTGTTGTGCTTCTCTATCTGCCATACATGTTGGTATGGTGTCTCACTATCAGCCGTGCCAGCTGGTGTGTTACCTCACTATAGACCATACCTTCTAATGTGGTGCCTCAATATTAGCCCTGCTGAGCTGGTGAGGTGCCTCAGTGTAGGCCATACCTTCTGGTGTGGTGCCTCACTACAGGCAATTCCTTCTGGTGTGATGCCTCACTATCAGCCATGCCTGCTGGTGTGTTGCCTCACTATAGGTCATGCCTTCTGGCGTGGTGCCTCATTATCAACCATGCCTATTGGTGTGTTGCCTCACTATAGGTCATGCCTTCTGGTGCGGTGCCTCATTATCAACCATGCCTGTTGGCGTGGTACCTCACTATAGGCCACTGCAATCAACATTTTACTAGTCGAGTGCAGATGGAAGAAGGGCGGTTACAAGTCTGGTGCTACCTGTACAGAGGTACCATTACATCAGACATGTCTGCTGATCTGGTTCCACTCTCAGATATGCTTTCTTGTACAATGCAGCTATTATCAAACATGCATGCTGGGTTCATGAATACATCTACGCATGTTTGTAAAGTGCTGCTCTATCAAACAAGGTATCTGGTCTGTTACAAATTCTTCAGACATGCCTACAGGTATGATGCCACTCCCAAATGGTTGTAAAACTTGTCGGGTATAGTCCGACCAGTTAAGAGAGACTGGGCGGTTCTTAGCAAAGACTAACCCATGGATATTTCCATATAAAAACCGGTAAGACAGAGTGTATTTATTCACTTGTGAAACGCTTTACAGCTGTTTACCTGTATATACCTGTAGTAGTTTTGAGCCCATTGTGAGAAAAAAGCATCTCCAATTAATTTGGATAACAGGTAGACTGACTAGTCTAGATATATGCGCTCTGTCAATGTTTCAAAATTTTAACCATTCAAATTTTAATACTGAATAAGAAAATAAAATAATGGTCCGCAACTAATTAATACTATAAATTGGTCAGCACACGAGATGACGGTTCTTATTACATTGGCATGTGGCGAAGGCTCCGACGAGCCTGCATGTACGCATGACCTCGTCTGGGTTTTCGCTTCTCCCATAAACAAAGTATGCAAGTTGAAGAAGACTCCAAACAACTGTTAGACATCTAGTCTCTCTGGACACGCCAGAATGAGCGATTATTAGAGGCCTTTTCAGTAATGCGATAAGACCAAATCTCATGTTTGTATGCCCTTTTCTTATGATCCAGATACTTAACCCTTGTCCCACTGAATTCTATTTGGTGATTTATTATCATTGTACCAGCTTAAAAATCAAACCAGTTTTGTCATACAGACAGAATTAGAAGAAAGTGCAAACCTCCCCTCCCCCAAAACTTTCACAACATATCCAGCCCGGAAAATGAAATGCAGCAGGTCCCCAGCAGCATACTTAAGATTAAGCATTTACTAGGCATGCTAACGTATAAAGTTGGTCACCCTTGTCGCCTGCGCTTCAGTTGGTTGCACGAGTAAAGCGTACATAGGCTATTACATCGATTTACTGTAGACTAGTCTTATTTGACAGTGTATGACAGCGCTCTGATTGACACGCCCAGTATCTGTTAGTTGGTCGCACTATACCATCCTGGACGCCATCTTGAATATATCATATTCTGAATGTTGTATTAATAGCATCAGCAGCACTCGGATGTTACAAGGATAATGTTTGTAGTTCAAAAATCAGTAAAATAAAATTTCTCACGCAAATTCTTGAAGCTTACTAGTCTCAGGGAAGATTTTCTTATATTTTATGCTATAAACTGTCATCTTAGCGGCCATCTTGTCCGCATTTTTTTCCCAGTTTTTATTTGGTTACAAGCTAAGTGTCTACAATTCGATTCCAACTTCATAGCATACAATTTAAGAAAGAAAATGGGTCTGAGACATATTTTCCGAATCACACAATATTTTCACTTATGATTGGCTTCCATCTTGGGCGCCATCTTGGATATATCGAAATGCTCAATGATGCCAGAGTGGCATCACTCGCATTTTTCAAGGACAATATATGCACTACCAGAATCAACAAAGAAAAAAAGTTTAAAATCAAGTTCCAGGTCCTCCTAGAATTTGCCCAAATACTGCCGGACTACAATCATTGTGCTAAAGAGGAGTTCAAGTTCCGAACCATAAGACAGATTTTAAGTATATAAGACCTTGACCTTTACTCTAAGGTCATATCGCGGTGATCTGAAACCTTCATTGTCACAAACTGTATGCAAAAATTGTTTGTGTCAAGTATGATGGACAGACAAGACTGATTACAATATAACTGACTTTTTTTCAAAAAGTGTGGATATAAAATGACCGCATATGCCTACATGTATATAAGAAACTTAAAACAAAAATCAGGTGAGCGATCTTGGGCAACCATCCCCTCTTGACTCTTGTACCTAAATAATAAACAAGCTAAGTTCATGAAAAAAAATTACATGTATTGCCAAAATAGCTGATTTTGACTTTCCGAAAGCTGCAGTATCCTGTTTTTAAAAGAAACACCTAGCAATTTTGTGTTGTCACAATTATAAGATGTTATCTGGTACAGTTTCCCACAGTTCACTAGTACTCTAGATAAGGTACAATATTTTGCAAACTACAAAGACAAGTTTTCTTGGGACAAGGCCCATTTCTCCATGAAAATAATATTTTGCATTGCTCATTGGAAGTGTCTCTATGTGATACTTTCAATGAGTACAGATTTGGAGAATTAAAACAACCAACCCGTCTAGTGTCCAGCAAATATAATGTTGGATTTCAGGGCTGGAATTCACAAAATGCCTGTCCCAATAGCCTGCATGAGACAACCTGGCCCTTCGGCTCTGGGTCGCTCGCTGTTTATAAAGGCATAGGAAAATAAAGCCCCTCCCAAAGCCCAGCTATGAATTTTGATAGATCAGCAGTTTCATTAAGACTTTACATAGAGAAGTTTCAATTAGTTAAGTTGACAAAATTAACAGTATGTAGAACCTCAACTTTTCTTTATATAAGTCTATGTAAAACAGTTGACCTCTGGGGCGGGGCCATTTTTGACCCCCAAAATGGCCTCAGGAGCTTGATTTGAACAGACTTGGTAGAGGTTCACTAGATGATGCTGCATACATAATATCAAGGCTCTAGGCCTTATGCCTAATGGTTTCAGACATTTTTCCAATACATGTATACAATGTATAAGCCTATGTAAACATGTGACACCCAGGATGGGGCCACTTTTGGCCCAAGGAAAATGTTCCTTTTAAATTTGTTTATCTTATACTTCTAAAATATACCCAAGGTAGTAAACTCTATGTTTACTCCTAAAAAGAAAGATAACCACGACTGCAAGTGTTGTCTCCCTTACAATACCATTGTCATTTTTTTAAAGTCTTATTTAACATAGGAAAAACTGGCTACACCCCCTGGCAGCCATATTTTTCAACCAATCAAAATAAATTGAACAACATTTGTAGAGGGTCCCAAGGACCCTTTGTACCAAATTACTTTCAAATCTTTACAAGAAATTTTTTAATGTTTGCTTTTGTTTGCCTTGGCAACCAGAATTCTGCTTGGAATGGAATTTTGGAAGGGGACCACCCGAGGATCATCCTTCTGAAGTTTGGTGAAATTCTACCAAGTGGTTTAGGAGATGTTGTTTAAAGAAATTGTTGACAGAAGACGGACGGACTGACGACGGACATCCTATGATCACAAAAGTTCACCTTGAGCCTATTGCTGAGGTGAGCTGAAGAAGTAGTATGTACAAGGTTTTGATGAGTGTGTATTCGAAAATTAATCTTCTTATTTTTCCACCAAAACATATGCTGTGGTACCCAAAAGAACCATCTCTTTATTTGAGACGGTTCTTTTGAGCACCCTGAAAATATGTTGAAATTGATGGGTAAGGAAAATAATGAGAATTTTATGCTGGATATTTTTTTTCTTAACTAGAGGAAATGCACACATCATTAAGATGTTTTCTGTCAGGTACCTATAATGTTCATTATCAAAGTTTATGTCAAAGTTTGCATGAGTATGACACAGCTTTTGCAATTTTGTGCATGACAAAATAATAAGAGCCAGTGCATGAAATTTCCAACAATGTGGTGTGTGCGACCAGCAAAGCCTCAGATCAGCCTGCGCATACGCGCAGTCTGATCATAGCCTTTGCTAGTCGCTTGAGAATTCTATGAGTGTTTAGCTACTGACTTAACACCATTCTGAGTTTCTAAGCTTAAAAGGAGTCTGCAGAGACTCGTGCGAGTCTACACTTGTCAAAATGTCAAATTGTTGGAAATCTCATGCACTGGCTCAATTATTATCCCCCGACGAAGTCGGAGGGATATAGTTTTGGCGTCGTCCGTCCGTCCGTCCGGATCCATATCTCAGTACCTATTGGTCAGATTTAATTCATTCTTGGTACAAATGATAAGTACCATGGACTCTCGATATCCTATAAGTTTGGTCAAGATCGACCCCTTAACACTTGAGTTATTGCCCTTGTTTAAGTATAGGCAATTATAAGGCAAAACCTATATTAGCTTTTTTGTGTGATGGTCTTCACATTTCATCAAAACTATTATATTTAACAACTTCTCATTATGGACCATGATTGCCCAATGCCTGTAGATAAGAATGGCAGTGTCAAAGTTTTACCCTACCCCCTTTGACCCCACCTAAGGGGACAAAGGTCAAATATTTAAATTTCGCAATAACTAAGGCAATTATTAATATTTTTTGCTGAAATTTTGCATGCAGGCAGAGTTGCAATAGACATGAAACATATCAAACGGGATTTCAGTTTGAAGGCCTGGGTTCGAGCCCCTTGGGTGGACTTAGGGGGTGGGGCTGAGGCCAAAATTAAACTTTTTCAGAATATGGTCATGTTGCATATCAAATTAAAGCTTACAACGCTGGCAGCAACATGGTAGCAAATATTTTGCCCGCAGACACACCCTCGACCCAGGGGGTGGGGTCAAAAGGTCAAACTATATATTTTTCTGAAAGTAGTCATGTTGCATATCAAATTAAAGCTGACCACGCTGGCAGCAACATGGTAGCAAATATTTTGCCCACAGACACACCCTTGACCCAGGGGGTGAAGTCAAAAGGTCAAACTGTATCTTTTACTGAAAGTAGTCATGTTGTATATCAAATGAAAGGGAATTGAGCACAGAGCACAATGAAAGCAAGTATGCTATCATTACACACACCAACGACCCCTATGGTGGGGCCAAAAGGTCATTTTTTCATTCTTTTCTAAAAGTGGTCATGTTGCATATCAAAGTAAAGTGGAAGAAGTGTAGACCTACATGCAAGTTAACACTTTGAATTTGCACATTTTCGTGACCTCTGGGGTTGGGTTTAAAGGTCAGATATTGAAATTGTGCAGATGTAAGTATATTTTTTATTGAACTAAGCACTAAAACATACTTGACAGGCATTTGTTATGATCTGAATGATACTGTAGGTGAACTAATGGTTAGATAAATGGGATTTATGTTTTGTGATTTACATGTTTCTCTCAAATAACCCTTCGTCGGGGGATATAAATTCGTCGAATTTGCCTTGTTTATGTACTCTGTATGTACTTTAATGATTTGCTTTGTTACGTGGTCAGCCTTAGTCAGTCCTTTGGTCAGTGACAGTCAGCATTTTGTTTGTGCAGTAAATCATTCAGGGTTTTTTTTTCAGGCCCAAAAATCATGTCCAGGCCTTTAGTTAAGAGTGTGTACCCTTACTTCTCACCCAAAACATATGTTCTGGGTACTCAAAAGAAGTGTCTCATTGAGACGGTTCTGATGAGCACCCAAAACATATATGTTAAAATGTATAACTCATGGGTAAGAAAATATTAACAATTTTATGCTCAAAAATTTTGTTTATCTGAACTATCTTAAGAACTTGGGGTCTTGTCAATAGATAAATAGACAGTAAGATAAGAGTGTCTAATTGAAAATTATTTTTTTTTCTTTCTCAACCAAAGCATAAATTGTGGATACTCAGAAGATGGCACTATAGCAGTTAAAAAGTTA
Organism: Loripinus fragilis; assembly: GCA_964019695.1. Lineage (NCBI taxonomy): Eukaryota > Metazoa > Mollusca > Bivalvia > Lucinida > Lucinidae > Loripinus > Loripinus fragilis. The sequence goes on from OZ026524.1 coordinate 30,694,233, forward strand.
AAGTACATGGGGAAAACCCTTTTTGCTTTTTTGTCTGGACTCCCTGTAATGTATAACAACACTGGGTAGAGTTAAGGGACCACAGTGGCTAAGTTGAGTGCTTGACTCGAGATAGAAGGGTTAAGGGTTCCAGCCTTACCGGCCGCACTGCGTTGTGTCCTGGAGCAAGACACATTTATCCCTGCTTATAGTACTGGTTCAACCCAGGAAGACACATCCCAACATGACTGAAAAATGATGACTGGGACATAAAGGACCAAATTAAACAAAACACTGGGTAGAGCCAAGTTCTGACCTAAAGATTTTATTGTCATTTTGCTTTGATGGAGCTCTTCACTGTTTTAAGAGAGCTACGGAAGGCTTGTTTTATCTTGATAAGCAGGACCAAATCAATATTTGATTGGGAGTATAATAAATGTAGTGCCATGGAATTGTCAAAGAAATCAGCTTCTTTTCGTGTCCTCAGATAATATTCAATAATATTGGTCTATTTTACCTAAAATTCTGTATTGAGGGGTAACCACATATTTGAATTGTCTCTCTATTCCATTTCTAGTGAGTCCCATACCATATGTTTCGCAATAAAACTGTAAAATTATCCCCAATTGATCAATTTATCTGAACTTTTACGCCAGCCTACTCAGTTTCCATTATTGAATTTATAAGTTGAACTAACAGAGACATTGGCCAGTTGAAAGTGCAGTCGTAGGCTAAACACTCCTTTTACGTCACGACGCTGATAACTCTTTAATACTTTCATGATTCTTGAAATCGTAGTATTTCATCAGTTAAAACTATCATGGGAATACCGCATTTGTACTATTAAGCACACTGTGTGCATACCCTTTTCAAATTTTATACCTTCTTGTGAAAACTGAGTAGATCTATGGGTGAAAGTTTTCTGAAATATTCCTGAATTCAGGATTTTGAGGCTGACTTTCTATGGAAAGTCTCAAAATCCTGAATTCAGGAATTCTATGGAAAGTCAGCCTCAAAATGCTAAATTCGGGGAATTGTATTAGTTTCTCAGATTTATTTTCAATCTATTAGGTTTAAATTGTGATTATTTTGTGGGCATATTTGCATGTTTTAAGATTGGAGTTTCGAAAGTTCGGGATTTTGGAAATTTTGAACTTTCACCCATGTAGATACTCACTCAGATCAGCTGGCTACTGATGAAGCCAGCTGATTATGACAGGATCAACACTCTTGCATCTGATGAAGGCAGCTGATTAAGATCCACTCTTTTTTCATCCAAATGATGAATCCATATTTAATTTAATAACTTTAATATCACACTTTTGTCTGATGTTGACCTTAGACGGCAACAGTGTAGCCAGAACGCTGAAAAAGTTACGCACATCAAAGGGAGACTACCGGATCAAGTAATGATTCTCTTCAATTGCGTCCCATTTCAAATGGGAACTTCTCTTAAAGGAAAGAATTAGCTCCCAGAGGGAGCGAATTCTTTCCTTTATGAGCAGTTCCTTATAGTATGGAAAATCACTTTTATCTCATTAAGTGACCTCCCTTGAATGTTACTAATTTTATTATGCATGTACGTAATCTACGTAATGGGGTGCTATGCCAATGTTAGACAGATCAAAAGTTAGCTGAGTCCATGGTGGAAATCTGGTTCTGCTGATTTCATTTCAGCTTTGAAATCACTTGGTTTAGAAATATTGAGTTAAATCTGATAACCCTTTCGCATGCAACTACCCTATTACACTCAAAATGGCCAAAATTCTATCTCTGGAGTTCTGGCCTTTCTGAGTGTAAAAGATTTAAGTAGACTCGTTCAGTCGTGGATCCGTCCGAGGTCATGGATTGATTTGTAATCGGAACTTCATTCATAAGTGTAGATAAATGAAAATTTGGGGCATAGAATTGCGAATAGTTTAACCGTTAGTTTTGGGTGCTCAAAAACCCATCTCAAGATAAGACAGTTTATTTGAGTACCCACAACATATATTTTGGTGGAGCAGTAAGAAAAAGATTTTTAATTATGCGTCTTTATCTATAGGCCTGTTCGTATGGGCCTCGACACGAGAAAACCTGTCTTTAGTGTTTGCGAACAACAAAGGAGCAGACCAGCATGCGCATCCAAGCAGTCTGATCAGCGCCTTTGTTATTAGCTTATTGGAAAGTATCATATCAAAACAGGCTAAAAGCGCTATTTCATTATTCTAGCTAGTCACTGTAGCTGTGTTGGCAGGTTTGTGTATGACCTGGTCGGAAACCCCGATGTAACACCCCATTCCACTGGACGGCGCTTCCGCTATGATTGGAAGTTTTGGTCAAAATGACGTTATTCGCAGCAGAAACGGCAAGAGCGTAGTAGAAGCGCAGTAGAAGTGCCTAGGTCGTAGTAGAAGCGTATCGGAATCTTCATGATCGCCACCTCAAGGCGACTGTTTTGACCTGCTCAAAATTTACGTAGAGACATCGCCGTGGCCACGAAGCGAAATGGAAGCGTAGTCACATCGTAGTAAGATCCTTATGGGCGTAGCCAGATGGCGGCGGCATCGTGAGCATCGTAGCACACTCGCTGTCACATTGTGGCGAAATCGCTGAGTTATTCATCCATGATGCGGCTACGCTCTGCGCGACCTTGCTACGCTGTGTATGCACTCACTACGACCTTGCTACAACCAACACGCTTCCGCGGCGACTGTGTTATTTAGGCATAGTCAACCTTGGCGCTTCTGCCACGCTTCCACTATGCTCTTGGCGTTCTGGCCAACTCCAGGCCTTGTTCAAGTGCTCTCCTAAAGTTGGTGTCGCTCTTTTGGAATCTTGGACCAGATTTTATATAGAAAGGATACAAAAGCGCATCCAAAGCGTAGCTCCATCGCCTAGGTCGTAGCAAGGTCGCAGCTGCATCGCCATCAGTGTTGACTAAGCGTAGCCGTATCTTCATTGTCGTAGTGGGGCCGTAGCAGAAGCGTAACGAAAGCATAGTGGAAGCGTACTGGAAGCGTCAAGCCCCCAAATCGTGTGGTTGTCAATGTCTACGCTTCCGCAGCGATTTGGAATAATTTTAGAGAAAATCCTAGATCACCATGAGCGTAGCGTAATCGCCATCCAGTGGGGGGGGGGGGTAGGTACACAGTGTGCACTTACAAGAGCAAAAATAGTAAGTGTGATCAGGAAATACCACAATCACAAACCGCAGACAACCCTGTGGTACCGCGAGGAAGAGCTGCTCAACCATCGCGAGACACCAGGAAGACAAATTAAGCAAAGCAACCAGCTCTCTCAAGTTTGTTTACTAAGTTTTTTACAGTAAATGTTCTAAAATTTTGAACACTTTTCACTTTCTGTTCTCTAATGAATGTGGGTTATCAGGGCTGAAATTCACAAAAAAAGTTAGAATAGCAAACAGGGAAGACCCTGATCTGGGTCTGCAGTGTTTGCCTAAGGCCTTTTTGGCAGGCAAGTTAAGTGTTAGGAATTTTAGAACATTTACCATAAATGTTTTTTCTACTCAAATAGGTGATTCTAAATATGTTTACCTGTGTGAATTTTAGGGACGCTTTCTTAGGATTGTTATATTGGCCTTAAGTAGTCCATGGTACTGCAGATATGTGGGCCTAGCTGCCCATGTGAAAAAGGTACTTATGATATTTCACTTCATTAAACTCATAAATTCCATCAGTCAAGAAAAGGCTTTCGAAAAATTCTTTAAGACCCTTGGATGAGCCTGTTTACAGGTGAAAAGTATTTTAAGCAAAACAAGCAAACTAAACAACAACATCTTAAAGCACAGTTGGGACCAGCTACTCCTCCCCCAGTTTATTAATATGATCTTACATGAAAACACCTTAAGATTTTCTGGGCAAAAATAGAATTGCTGGCTATTTTCATTGTCTCATCTGTTTGTCTCTTGAGAGCACGAAGTTATTATGATGCTTTACAAACTACCCTAGTGCTTGTTAAGTAAGAGGTTGCTTTAATCCTTTACTTCATAATAACGCATTTTGACGCCTTTGAAATATCATCTATTCGAAATATTACGGAAAATGGACCATTTGCTCCCAAGTTGAAAATTTCATTTGCTCACTTGGAGCAAATGCTCCATTTTCCATAATATTTTCAGTAGTATTTGAAACTTTTACTTACTGTAAATTTTTCTTGAATTCTTTTAATGTCTAAAAATAGAAAATGATGTCATGATCTAAAAAAAACCTATGGAGTAAAGGCTCAATAATTCTAAAGAAAAGATAATTATATCGTCATTTATAGGTTTAGATAAACAAAAATGTTGAGCGTAAAATTGTGAATATTTTTTTATCCATCAGTTTTAGCATTTGTTTTAATTATGTGCTCAAAAGAACCGTCCCATTTAGATGGTTCGTTTGGGTGCACACACCATTTGTTTTTGGTTGAGAAATTAGAAAAATAATTTATAATTGGGCACTCTTAGTTTATGTGTGAGTCTTGCTTACTCAAGTTGAGCATATGTTCATAGAGAACATTTATTTTTGACCATCATCCAGGGGCCCTGAATATTGGTCAAAAGTATCCATCCGTCCAATTTTCAGTTAAATAATACATGTAATAATTTAAATATTTCATGTCTTCATGGAAGCGCAGTGGCTCAGACTGGAGATCAAAGGGTTGCGAGTTTGAGCCTCAACAGGGGCACTGCGTTAAATTGTGGCCATCAACAAGACACATTAATCCCTGCTTAGTACTGGTTCAACCCAGGAAGACCCGTCCCAACATGACTGAAAAAATGTTGACTGGGACCTAAAGAATCAAATCAAACAAAACAAAACAATCATGTTTTCATTATTTGACCTTTTTATCTTCTCCTAGGGGCCCAGGCCGGGGTGAGGAAAATCACCTTTGATAATTAGACTCTGACAATGAACATGTTAAATTTGGCAGAAATCTACAGCTCTTAGGCGCAGATTAAGTGTAAAGGACAGACAGACAGAAAGATGGACAGATGAAGGTTGTTTTATTTCATAAAAGCATTGCTATAATAAAGAAAATGATTATATGGGCCTCGATGCGAGAAAACCTGTCTTGGGGTTTCTGACTAAGTGAGATTCCAACTAGCTTGCTCAGCTACAGAGATTAGATAGAAAATTTAAATTTCTCTCGTAGCAAGTCTTGATATGATACTTTCCAAAAAGTGAATAACAGCGGTGCTCATCAATCTGCGGGGATGCACAGGCTGGTCTGCACCTTTGTTGTTCGCAAAACCCCGAAGACTGGTTTTCTCGCATTGAGGCCCATATTTCTTTAGCTTATCTGTAAAGCCAGTGTTTATTATAGAATATGCGGTGCTGTGTTATAGAGTTAATGGAAATTGATTTTTAAAAACTACAATGCTTTTAAATGATTGTGTAGGATTTGGTGGGAGGGATGTTATTATTTAGTTAACATATGTTAGGAAAATGCTTGGTTTTTAACTAACTTGTTCTAATCTGGTTGAAAAATGGGTAAGATTTTTTTTAAATTCAACAGCACTCCAGATAAGGGATCATCTTTTGGAATTTAAGCCAAACATATGGGAAAATGATTCTTACATGTGCTATCATGCAGTGGAGCATGGTGGCTCATTTGGTAGAACGTTAGACTGGGGATCAAAGGGTTGCTAGCCGGCAGAGTCATTGTGTTGTGTCCTTGAGCAAAAACATCCACTGCTTAGTACTGTTTCAAACCAGGAAGATCCCTCCCAACATGACTGAAAAATTGTTGACTGGGATGTAAAGATTCAAAACAAACAAACAAACAAATATTATTATCATGCTTTAAATGTGTAGGCAATATTAATGCTATATCCATTGCAATAAGTATGAATGAGTCTGTCTGTCTGTCTGTCTGTTTGTCACCCATAACTGTGAGAGGGCATGTACAGGCCCATAGCTATGGGGTATGTCAGCCAAAAATACATACCACAGCAGGTTTTGCTTAGAATCAAATGTCAAGCTGTTTTGCCGCACTCGGGAGCTGAAATAAAAAACATGACACCAGACGTAGCTTCCCAGTCACCAAATGTAGCTTCCCAGTCACCAAATGTAGCTTCCCAGGCACCAAATGTAGCTTCCCAGTCACCAAATGTAGCTTCCCAGGCACCAAATGTAGCTTCCCAGTCACCAAATGTAGCTTCCCAGTCACCAAATGTAGCTTCCCAGTCACCAAATGTAGCTTCCCAGGCACCAAATGTAGCTTCCCAGTCACCAAATGTAGCTTCCCAGGCACCAAATGTAGCTTCCCAGTCACCAAATGTAGCTTCCCAGGCACCAAATGTAGCTTCCCAGTCACCAAATGTAGCTTCCCAGTCACCAAATGTAGCTTCCCAGTCACCAAATGTAGCTTCCCAGTCACCAAGTGTAGCTTCCCGCAGTTACAAATGAGCCCCGACATGAGATTTCCAACAATGTGGCATTTTGACAAGTCTAGACTCAGATGAGCCTGTGCAGCCTCCTGTTAAGATGGTGTTCAGCCAGTAGCTTAACAGTCATAGAATATTCAAGGGACTTGCAAAGGCTCTGATCAGACAGCGCATATGAGCAGGCTGATCTGAGGCTTTGCTGTCGCACATACCACGTTGTTGGAAATCTCATGCTGCGGCTCAAATGACTTGTGCATTATGGGAATAACTGCCTAGGAAAGGGATAACTGACCTGATGATACGGATTGTTTGTTAAACCACAAATTTAGTGTATTTGCCCTAGATATTATTTAGATAGGCCTGAGCAAAAATTGTCAACCCAGATCAGACTGCTTTGAGCAGTATGATCAGGGTTTACATATTTCGTTATTCCATAAGTAACTTTTGTACACCTCATCAGGTTTTAGGATCAGTTTGGTGAGGAAATGAGTTGTCCGAATATTTAGAATAAATACAGATTCGGAAAGAGAAAATGGAATGTTGTAGATGCTGACAGAGCAGTCTGATCAGAGCTTACCGTGTTTTGACTTTTAAATATGTAAGATAAATGTCTGGCGAGCTCAGATTTGATAAATTTGAAAGTTCTATATTGCATTAATGTCCAGCCTGGTTTTGACCTTGTCTTTAACTATTATGAAGCCTTTGGATGAGTCAGAATGAATCATAGTTCTGCAAGAGCTTCAAATACAAAATTTTCAATTTGTGTCAAAATGACCGAAACAAGATCATGCTTCCTGAAAGTGCTTGCTATCGCAAAAAATGTCCTATTTACCCTAAGATTATCCTTATGTACTGTCAAAAGCAACTGTGAAAGCCTTTTAGGGTTCAAGTCAGTGAAATATCCGCAGTATATTTATGAAAAGGGGTCGAGGAATATTAGGGGTCAGTAGGAGCTACAGCTTTCATACTTTCATTGGTTTGTTGGCAGTATTATTATAAGATTGTGATAAGTCAGTTGGATTTGGTCAGTATAATATCTATTTGTTCATTCATCTGTCTATCTGCCAGAAGGTAAATAGAAATAGACAATATTTTTCAGGCATGTATGATTATAGGAGGGCAATAGGTATATACAATTTGTGTGTATCTTTTAGCCTACCAGGCCATATTAATAATGCCAAATCATGTTGCCTCCCAGGCTATCCAGAAACTTTTGCTCCAACCAATTCTGTATAGAGGCACACTCTAATCAGATTCCATACAGAACAGAACAGAACATATCCTTACTTACTTTATTGACATAAAACTCAGGACACTCAGAGCATAAGGTACAAAAACAAATACATAAAATGCATGTGTACAAAGAGCATGCAAAAGATGAAAATTGAAATGCGAGCAACAAAGTCTGACAATCTTTGATAGAATATTCATACTCATCTATACTCAGTGGGCAGAATTGTGAGAATAATCTCCCTTTGATAGTATCCATATGTTCACATGTACAATTTGATATGGGGTGATCAGAAAGTGTATGGCATATACAGACACAGCAAACACTATAAAATAAACTCAGATCAGACTATAAAAGTTGGATCAGGGACATGTACTGTTTTCTATTGTATTCTAATGAATAAATGCAATAAGAACGGGATTGTCTATTATATATTTTAAAGGGTCATGGTTGAAATTTCCTAGTTAAAATGTATTTAAGTCCCTGAAGATTGTTTCGACCTCAGCAAAAAGTGTATACCCTGATGAAATGCAGCATTATGCTGCATTTCATCTGGGTCGTCACTGTTTGCAAAAGTACCCATTTAGGGTTTTCCTGAATACAAAGGGTTAATTTATATTCACAGTGTCGCCATTTTTTGCTCTCTTTCTCTGAAGATCAAACACTGATGGAATACCACATTCTGTGGCATCACTGCTACAAATACGTGTTTATGGGGGCCAAAAGATTTAGATCATCATCATCATCATCATCATCATCATCATCATCATTGGAGCGCAGTGGCGTTGTGGTCCTTGAGCAAGACACATTTATCCTAGCTTAGTACTGGTTCAACCCAGGAAGACCCCTCCCTGTTTAACTGAAAGATTGTTGATGGGACGTAAAGAAACAAATCAAACAAAAATCATTATCATCGTCATGCCGGGCCGCGTAGCGCAGTCGGTAACGTGTCTGGCTACAGATGCGTGTCTGACTGCATATCCAGGGGTTGCGAGTTTGACCCCGGTCCGGTCCCATACTTTCGTGGAGATTGATCATGAAATGATTTCTACGGTCATTCTCCTCCCTTCTGCTGATTCATTCAAGAAGGGTTGTTGTCAGTTACAAGCTAAAGTATGTGCACGAATTACTGGTTAACTGCTTGTACAAGCCTGCCCAGGAAAAAGTGTGGTTAGGTGAACTGACCGTCCCGCAATGACCATAGCTGTTGACTTGGGACGTAAAGCAACAAAACAAACAAACAAACAAACAAAATCATCGTCATCATCATCATCATCATCAGCAGCAGTAACTGGCTATGCTGCACATTGAGCAGATCTTACTTGAAAATGTTTAATAAGATTTGTAGCAAAATAACTAACATTTTATTTGAGAACAGAAAGAGAAGAGTGTTCAAATTTTTTGAACATTTACTGTATGTACTTTTCATATGGTAAAAATGATATGACGTGGACAAATGAGCTGCGATGTGTGATTTCCAACAATGTGGTATTTTGACAAGTGTAGACTCTGACAAGCCTGTGCAGCCCCCTTTTAAGCTTAGGAACTCCAAACAATGTTCGGTCAGTAGCTTAATATTTATAGAATATTAAAGCGACTAGCATTGGCTCTGATCAGACTTGTCTGAGGCTTTGCTGGTCACGCAGACCACATTGTTGGAAATCTCATGGGGCGGCTCATATGGTAAAAATGACATGACATGGACAAATGGCTTGTAAATCAAAGTAAAAAATACTGATTTTGAAATAAATTACAAATATGATACATAAAAGTACAGTGTTATAGCAATTAAAAAGCATGTTCCCTTTAGCCTCCAGTCATAAAGAACCATTAAATTCTAAAATAAGAAATTACCAGACAAGCAATAAGACATAACTCTTTCCTTGCTAGTGGCGACTTTTGTCGTCTGCTGATGTCTGCTGATAACCTTTGCAAACAGTTTGGAAACAGATCAGGACTGACAGTACATCGGTCCTGATCTGGATCTAAACCGTCAGTGTTCCTGAAAGAATTTTTTGATAAAGTTAGTTTTGAAAAAAGTCAGCAGACCACAAAAAAATGAAAAATTACCCAGCATGCAAAGAGATATTAATTACAATAAAATAAAATTCATTGCTAATCATTAGTCCCCTACAAAAAAGGAAAGGCAATCTGTAGACACTTAAGAAATGGATTCAATTTTTGGAAGGTTCATGGAATCATGAATACTTCCGGTCTCGTGTAAAGTAAGTGAAGCCCGAAGGGCTTCACGTTAACTTTGCAAGAGACCCGAAGTATTCATGATTCCATGAACCTTCCAAAAATTGAATTTATTACTTATATTTACATTTTATATTATCAGTCAAGTATCAATCTTCAATTTTCACCTAACTTGGCTCGTTTTCCCGATATTTCGATTTAAATCAGACATAACGTTAGGGGTGGGAATAGCCATAACGCCAAATTTCCGCGCTTAACGTCATGGCGATACGTATTCAACGTCACGCAAACGTCAGTAAACAAGCAACATTATTGGATGCACTTGACGTTAGCCCGCTCAAATGGCGAGTATGTGGGCGTGGCTTAAACCGATTTGTTCATGAAGGTTTGAACGACATCTCAAAAGTAAAGGTTCATTTAAAGACTAGCAGTGGAAATGTAAATATAGTATGTTGACTTGTGACATTGTCTTCTTTTTCGGTTGACTTTTTTATCTCTCGAAACTTTACAGAAATATGCATCAGTGCATAGTACATCGCAAATGTTAACCCTTTGTATACTATTGGTTTCTTCCTTCGCGTTATGCGGCATTTCATCTGGGTCTTCACTGTTTGTAAAATTACCTGTTTAGGGTTTTCCCGTATAGAAAAGGGTTAATGCATGAAAAATGTGTGATCCCTATATTAGCCCTTTCATCAGACCTTCAGATAAGAGTGGCCTATGGACCCAGAGGGAGCAGTCTGAAGAGGAAGCAGTCTGATCAGGGTCTAGTCTGAAGTGAACTTGAATATATGCAGCAGATGTAAAAAAAGCAGACAACATTTAAAGCTGCATACTCTGTAACTATGAACATTTTTCGAAATTTTTTATTTTCTTTTTAAATCATTTGTAAAAGTAGAATTAAGCTATGTTTTTACAATAAAAATGTTCAGTACAGCTGAAAACTGCATGGAAAAGTGAATTATCTTATATCTGGTTCACACCAACGGCGAATGCCGCGCTTTAAATCAGCCAGCAAAGCGCCGTCATTTTTGTTTACTTTTCCAAAAATGTCGCGATCTCCTAAGTAACAGTTACGCTCTGATAAGCTCTGATACGCTCTGATACGAATTGGGGACGAATTATTGCCCGACTTGTTACGTTTCCTCACGATTTGATCCCGCTTTGATGAGGCTATGTTACGCTTGAAATCACGCTTTGATAAGCTTTGATAAGCTTTATTACGCTTTGATGCGACTATGACGCTTTAAATCAGGCTCTGATACGATTATCATGCTCTGTTGTGCATTGTTACGCTCTGTTAAGCTCTGTTACGCATTGGAAAATGTCGAGATCGCCGATTTCATGCCGCTTTGACCCAGAGCTATAAATAAAGATGCAGCAGATCCACAAAATCATTGCATCTTTGATTCCAGAACACGATGACAGAACAACAAGATCCAGAAATTCCAGATGTACCAGAGCATGATCTATCTGAAGAAGACATGATGTTTGTCTCCTTGCTGTATAACTACATCCTAGCCCTTGAGGCGGAGGAGAGCGTGAAGGAGCGTGAGAGAGCGTGAGGAAGCTTGCCAAGCGTAACAAAGCCTAACAAAACGTGTCAATCCTTGATCAAAGCGCCTCAATTCGTGTGAAAGCATGAGAGTCCTTCATGAAAGCGTAACAAAGCGTGTCAGATCTTGATGAAAGCGTCTGACTTCGTGTCAGATCTTCATGCCAGATCGTAGCAAATCTTGAGACATCTTAACGAAGCGTGTCAAGTGGTGACAGACCGTGAAGACTGGGGTCCCCGCTTTGAACCAAGCTCTGTTAAGCTTTCCTACGCTTTGAGTCAAGCTTTGCTGAGCTTTGTTACGCTTTGTTAAGCTTTGATACGCTCTCGGCGCTTTAATCAATTCGTGACAGAGCGCCCAAAATTTTTGAACAGTTCAAAAAAAATTTGGCGCTCTTGCCGAATGTCCCGCTTTACTCCAAGCTTTCCCACGATCTATTACGACCATGCCGCTTTAATCAAGCTTTGTTACGCTTTGGTGCCGCTTTGCACGCCGCTTTAAAGCGCCACCAAAGCGCCGTTGGTGTGAACTAAGCATTATCAAATAGGTGTGTTTTTCTCTGATTGGTAATTATCTGCGTCCCTCCATTAATTCTAGACCGCATAAATGCAGTTGTTTTGATAGTGATAACTTGTTAAGATTTACGAAAATGGTAAAATGTTTACCTGAATTTGAGTATTTTTACTGTGTTCTTGAAAAAAACAAACATTATTTTTAGAATTAGAAGATCAAAAGTTACAGACTATGCAGCTTTAAGGGACAAGACATAAGCTAAGATATGAGCTTAATATATACTTTCAATCTTTTTTTCAGGAAGTGTCAAGGAGGTTCAATGTAGATACAAGCTTCCAAAGGCTCTCAAGATGTCAGTTTCTGAGAAGAGTATACCGAAACAAGACAGTGAAACTTCATCTTCCGAAATGATCACTAAAAATACATGTGTGACTCATGACTTGCTGCCTATAACAAATGGTGTGTCTTCTACGAGCAGCCCAGACTTAACCTCACGTGAATCATCAGTAGTGGAGGACGGTGAGCAGGAATCACCGGACATGAATCACGTGGAAACTTATTCCGATGATTGTAATATGTCCGCAGGTGGGGCGGCAAGTAATATAAGCAGCTTACCTGAAAACCAAATGAGTGTGGACAATATTGAAACCATGGTGACAACGTCTTCCCTCACTGTGTCGTCTGGAGCGGCGCCAAACATGGGATATAACCATTTACCACCAGATAATGTTCCGACTGAATATATTGCTGACTCATCACAATCATTTCATCAAGACCATGTCACATATATGCCACAAAATATTCATAGTCAAATGGCCGTGAAACCAGGTCACATGACTGTTACGGGTCAAGGACAGGTGGTGATGACCTCTCAAGGTCATTTGTCCGTGAGTACACCTACCGCTGGTTCGGTTCCAGTCTCTCACGGAATGCACCCGGCTAACCAAGCTGCCATGCCGACGCCACCTCACAGTGACAGTAGCTCCCCGAATACACACTCACCGCAAGGCGAGACAAATTCTCCGAGTCCAAACACTTCCAGTAGCGGTCATACGGGGCACCAGCATGTTGTTCATGTCCACATAAACCCTGGAGAAACTTTTTCTGTGAGAGTGGGAGACCAGCTGCAGAACATACAAGGTACGTACAATCTGTGCTGATTATCTTTTTTAAAAATATTTCTTGTTTGTCATCCACTGATTTTTTCCCCAAAAATAAATGTTTTCAAAATATTCTTTAGTAATGCCTTCATGGTGTTAAACAGTTTGGATCCAGAACAGGCTTGACATTTTATTGGGCCTGATCTGGATCCAAACTGTTTACAAAGATTATCAGCAGATGAATTGCCTCAGTGGCTTTTGCTGAATGTCCAAGTTTCCCAGGTGGTAACCAACTGTGACTAGCCATGAGCATGAAGTTAAGTGCCTTGCTCAAGGACAGATTGGGAGGCACCTCAAGAGGAGCTCTTTATCACTGCGCCCTGTTCCCCGCCAGTCACAACTGGTCGTCTGCTCCTTTCATCTGTGTATGTTCTAAGATACAATATGAACGCAGATCAGACTGATAAGGGTTCATAGAGTTTGCTCCATGATAAAATCTAGTCTGAAGTGAACTTGGAATATATACAGCAGACATAAAAAGCTGACAACATTTTCAGGGCAAAATATTGGATGGATAAGCAAGCATAGGTTTAGATATAACAAAAATTTTCAGCGTAAAATTGAAAATATTTTCTTACCTATAATTTTTAGCACATGTTTTGGGTGCACAAAAGAACCGTCTCATTGAGACGGTTCTTTTGAGTACCCACAACATGTTTTGGTTGAGAAATAAGAAAATTGTTTTTTCCGGTACCCACTCTAAACTAAAGGCCTGTATCACCATACCATATATGTCTTAAATTTTCAGACAGAAAGGCCTGGGAAAACCTGATAAAACTATAAAATGTCTCAATGTTGCTCTTGTCAGCTGAAAGGGAGCTAACTTTTGACTGATAGAAGATAAAGATAGTTGGAAGATTGTCAGCTTTAACTCCCTGTAGATAGATGGACTTACCTAGTCCCGAGACCCGGATGAAATGCCACATTTGGCCACATTTATGCCTTATGTACCAAAAGCAATTTTCTTATTTCTCGACCAAAATATATGTTAAAACTGATGGGAAAGAAAATATTTATAGTTTTACACTGAACACTTTTGTTTATCTATAGCTTCAAGCGTTCAGGTTTTGTAACAAGAGTTCACTTTCTAAGGGAAAACACGGTATGTCTGTTAAAAATGACTTGGCAAAAACTGTGCAGTTCAAGTTAAAGAATGTAAGGGGTGTTTCCAAAATACAGAAGATGTAATCACCATGTCTGAACTCTGTTTGTGCTGTAATTTTGTCAAGAATTTAGAAAGATCATGTCAAAAGGTATCTCGCCCAACAACATTTACAGTATGATGTGTAATACATGCAATAGGGCTATGTTTCGGGTCTATAGGAATGGACAGTGTGTCATAAAGGGACAGTTTTACAAAGGAATTATGGGAAAAGGACTCTTTTATGGTCATTTTCCTGTAACTCTTTTGTAAAATTGCATGGTAAAAAAATTTGGGAGCCACAACATGACCATATTATTTACCAGACCGTATAGCGCAGTTGATAATGTGTCTGACTGCAGATATGGGTGTGACTGCAGATCTAAGAGTCGCGCGTTTGATCCTGGTCAGGTCCCATACTTTCGCGGAGATTGATCATGAAATAATTTCTACGACCATTTTCCTCCCTTCCGATTGTTGTCGGTTACAAGCTAAAGTTTGTGTATGAAGTACTGGTTAACTGTTTTGTCAAGCTTGCCCAGATAGAAAGGGTGGTTAGGTGAACTGACCATCCCGACATGACCATAGCTGCTGACCGGGATGTAAAGCATCAAACCAAACAATCAAAACATGACCATGTTATATTAAAATCTGTGATATATCAAGGAGTGTTATAAGGGGACTACACTGTACACTGAAATATCTTGAGCTGCTGGTAGACTTCAGGCTTCCATATAAGAATATTTTTTCTCATTTCTCAACAAAACATATGTTGTGGGTACTCAAAAGAACCGTCTCAATGAGACGGTTATTTTAAGCACCCAAAACTCATGTTTGAACTGATGGACAAGAAAATATTCACAATTTTACGCACAAAAATTTTGCCTACCTGGTCCTTTGACTGCCCCTGCGAAATGGTCTAGAACTGTTCTAGAATGTTCTAAAATTATTCTAGAATTTTCTAGAACTATGTTCTAGAACTGTTCTAGATATGTTCTAGAATGTTTATGGGACAGATGTAGAACGTTAAATGGGACAATTTTTTGTTCTACATTTGTTCTAGCAGAGGTTAAAAAATTTGTTCTAGAAAAGTTCCAGAAAATTCTAAAAGGTTTTCCTAGAACAGTTCTAGAACAAATCAATTTTGTTCTAGAACAGTTCCAGAACAAATCTTTAGAACGTTTATGCAACAATTGTAGAACACCCCTCATAAAATGTCCCATTTAACGTTCTATAAATGTCTCAGAATAGTTCTAGAACATCTGTAGAATGGTTCCAGAACTATTCCAGAAATGTTCTAATGGTTTGTTCTAGAACTGTTCTAGAATTAACCTTGGTTTGTTCTAGAACAGTTCCAGAATAAATCTTTAGAATGTTTATGGAACAGTTGTAGAACACCCCTCATAAATTGTCCCATTTAACGTTCTATAAATGTCTCTGAATAGTTCTAGAACATCTGTAGAATGGTTCCAGAACTATTCCAGAAATGTTCTAATGGTTTGTTCTAGAACTGTTCTAGAACTAACCTTGGTTTGTTCTAGAACTGATCTAGAACAAACCTTTAGAATTTTTCTGGAACAATTGTAGAACACCCCTAGAAATGTTCCATTTAACGTTCTAAAAATGTCTCTGAATCATTCTAGAACATTTTTAGAATGGTTCCAGAACAATTCCAGAAATGTTCTAATGGTTTGTTCTAGAACTGTTCTAGAATAAACATTGGCTTTTTCTAGAACTGATCCAGAACAAACCTTTAGAAATTTTCTGGAAAGACTGTAGAACAACTCTTCAAAAATGTCATATAAAGCATTCTATTAATGCCCCTGAATTATTTTAGAGCATTTTAGAATAGTTTAAGAACAATTTCAGGAATGTTCTAGTGGTTTGTTCTGCAACTGTTCTAAAAAATCTGAACTTTTCTAATACAGTTGTAGAACACCTCCCCAAAAATGTCCCATATAGGGTTTGGAAATAAGATTCCATCGAATGCTACCTTTATATATCTGGAAAACTGTTGACATATGTTTAAAACCCCAATAAGTAATCCCCAAATGCAGGTGACACAATAAATAAATAAACATCAACTGGAGGAGAATTATTATAGGGGCCCTAAGTTGGCCTAAATGTTGTTAGTTATTGCCACCCTGTTACCCCACCCATTTCAAAACATTGTCATGCATTTGACCTTGAAAAAACAGCAACTACAGCAACAATTAACATTAATACTTAAGAAATTGTGTCTCAAGCCTACTCACTGTCCCAGACTATATAATACTGTCAAATTTGCCATCTAGAAACTGCCACAAGTGCTTTTTGGGGAGCCTTCATTATCCCTCCAATTCTGGCAGCCATGTTTTCCCAAAATCAATCTGGTTAAATTTATGATAATGACATGCTTGTTCTAGAACTGTTCTAGAACATTTTTAACTTTTGTAGACCTTGCTGGTTCAGTTAATTTCAGTAAATATTTCTCCCGAATTATCAGTGAATTGAAAAATAAATAACATTCATTGCAAAACTGTAACATTGTAGTTTTTGGAAAACTTATTGGATGTTAACTGCTCAACCTCTGTTTATAGTAATTAAGTAATTAAGATCATCTTCTCATTGTGGTAACATGCCACCCTGTATTACCCCACCCATTTCAAAACATTGTCTTGCATTTGCTAAAAAAACTTACAAACAACAACCCCACCATTAATCAACTTTAAAAACCTTAGAGAAACTGTTTCTCAGGTCTACTCACTGTCTCAGTCAATACTACTATCATGTTTGCCATCTAGAAATTCCCAAACAAATGTTTTTGAAGAGCCTCCACATTTTCCCTCCAATTCTGGCAGCCATGTTTTTCCCATCATCCATCTGGTTATGACATGTTTCCTCTTTAAATGTTCTAAAAATGTTCTAGAACTTTTTAGAACATTTCTAGAACTTGCTGGTTCTATAAAAGTACTAAATAAGTTCTAGAACTTAATTTGAATTTTCTTTTACTTATTTTGCCCTTTTTTTCTTTCTTTCTCTATATACTGCTAGACCCTCGCTTGTGAGTATTATCGGCAAGTGTACTTTGTGCACTCCAGGTTGCAGGATGAAAGCCTACAAATAATTTAAACCATATCTAAATTACCGTAGGGTTCTTTAACCTGCACAAGGGGTGACCTTCCCTGCAAAGGGGACATCCAGTTAATGTCCCCATCCAAAGGACCAGGCCCCCAGATATGAGTGCATATTGGAAAATTATTTTCCTTATTTCTCACCAAAAACATGTTTTATGTTTTGGTAGACTAGCTAGACTAATGTTTTGGGTACTCAAAAGAACCGTCTCATTGCCCAACCACTGAGCTACCTGATGCTTTCTGCTCTTGAGAAGTTTCAAAAATGTTCTAGAATTTATTAGTATATTTGTAGAATTAACTAGTTCTAAAAAGTAAGACAAATGTTCGAGAACTTAATTGAAGTCATTTTTTAGAAGTTTCTGTCAACTTATTTTGTTCTTGAAAAGTTCTAAAAATGTTCTAGAATATTATTAGAACATTTGTAGAACTTACTGGTTCTTGATTTGTTCTAAAAATGTTCTAGAATATTTCAAGAACACTTATAGAATGGAAATCAGTTCTAGAATGTGTTGGATTTGTTCTATAACAATGTTCTAGAACAGTTGTAGAACAAGAGTTCTAGAACCAACATATTTACCTGTTTAGAACAGTTCTAGAACAGTTCTAAATGTTCTAGAACAGTTCTAGAACACCTCCAATTTGTAGAACAAAATTTCGCAGGGGTGAGGAGCCTGCCTGGCCAGGTTATTGTAAATCCGAATATTTTCGCGAGCGTTTTATTTTCTTGAAGATAGGACCCTTGTGAAATGGCAAAATCAATCTGTCATTAACTGAATTAGGTAAATCATGCTCTATAGTTGCAAATTTTTAACGTTGTAAATTTGTCTTTTAACGCTATTCGTGTAATTAAATTCTCACAAAAATTTCTGAATTTACCGAATTGTCTGTCTATTGACAGTTGTGATATGACTTAAGTTATTAAACCCACGATCAACAATACCTTATGGACCATGTGATAATCACCTAGTGGTAGGTGGCTGAAAGATTGACCAATGTATAAGTAGCTACATGTTCACTTAGCTCACCTGTGCCGAACCGTCCGTCAACATTTTCAAACATCTTCTCCTCTGAAACCACTGGGCCAATTAAACTCAAATTTCATATGGAGACTCCTTAGGATGCAGGAACGAAAGTTTGTTCAAATGGTACTGGTCACATGACCAAGATGGCCGCCACGCCCATATATGGTAAAAACCCTTTAAAAATCTTCTTCTCCAGAACCAGAAGGCAGATGACCTTGGGACTTGGTATGTAGCATTGGGGGTGTTAGGCCTACCAAGTTAGTTCAAATAATAATCCTAGGTTGACCTTGACCTACTTAACGTCAAGGTCAAATTTGCTTCCTAATGCATTAAATTGGGAAATTTATTTGAAAAGTTGATTTTTTGAATACTGTTGAAGCCAAAGTCATTATTCTTACCTGATATGTTAAAACTAATGAGACAATGGCTATAAATAAGTTTCAAAGGTCAAGGTTGACCTCAAGGTCACTCATATTGTGGTCCAATCAATATATTAAAACTAAGTTTTCTCACAAACCATTGGCCCAATTGAACTCAAATTTCATGTGAACACTCCTTATGATAAGATAGCCAAAATTTATTCAAAACATTTAGGTCACATGACCAAGTTGGCTGTCATGCCCATATATGGTAAAAACCCTTTAAAATCTTCTTCTCCAGAACCAGAAGGCCGATGACCTTGGGACTTGGTATGTTGCATTGAGGGTGTTGGGACTACCAAGTTTGTTCAAATAATGATCCTAGGTTGACCTTGACCTTCTTAACGTCAAGGTTAAATTTGCTTCCTAATGCATTTAAATGGGAAATTTTTTGAAAAGTTGATTTTTTTCGAAAACTGTTGAAGCCAAAGTCATTATTCTTACTTGATATGTTAAAACTAATGAGACAATGGCTATAAATAAGTTTAAAAGGTCAAGGTTACCACACCCATATATAGTAAAAACCCTTTAAATGTCTTATTCTCTGGAACAAAAGGCCAATGGCCTTGGGACTTGGTATGTATAGCATTGGGCATGTGGTCTCTACCAGGTTTGCACAAATGATGAATCTAGCTTGACCTACTTTATGGCAAGGTCAAATTTGATTCCTAATACATTTATTTGGGTAAAATCTTGAAATGTTCATTTTTTGGAACTCGGGATCTGTTCAACATCAGCTATTCTAGAGAGTTATATCTGTTTTCGAAATTTCTACACTTTGAAGAAATAGTTCGTCTTAAAATGGCTGTTTGCTTTGAAATGATAGTGAGTGAAACATAAACCACAGTGCAGTTATTCAAAAATATGTCTTTTATTGCCGATTTTCATTCGAAAGTTGAACTTTTACTGAGTTAATGGTGTTTTTGCGAACTGGGAAGCTCACGTGTCACTTTTTAACGGTTATTCGGTCATTTCAGGAACAGTAACTCTTATTTAATTGTTTTCTATGAACGGACACTGCATACCAGCGTGATGCGCGTATGAATATAGCTGTTAATCAGGTCAACCACGCCTCGTAGTGTATTCCAATGAATGGAAATAAGCCGTTTCATGATAAAACCTGCCTTTCACGCATACATGTCATAAACTGAATGACCTGGCGCTTTCACATCGTTCCTTGATTAGATTTCTTGTAAATGTAGGCCAGCTCATTTAATTTATCACACCCTTTAAACATGAAAGCGCAGCCATCCACTATATTTTCGTCTCTGTATTCTTCCTGCGTGTACGCTGTTCATATAAACATAAATGCGACAGATACCGTAATGCATTTAACATGCGTGAAGTAATCATACATGCACAGCCATCAAGTGGGTCTATGCACCTAATTTTCGGCCCATATGTTCGTCGAAATGGTGCCTGCTTAAGTCGTCTGCTGCACATAGTTGATAACTTTATTTGCTTATGTTAGTACAGAGGCAAACTCCAAGTGTTCAAGTGTTTAATAGAGTCGGATCTGGAATGCTCTCTTTTCAGTACATATTTTTGTCCACAAACATTATTTGCCCGATTGTTGTTAGTTATTTCCCTGTAAGTGTTCTTGCTAGTATGCACGCATGTGCAGTCTGTTCTTGAGCTTTCGGTACTCGGCCTGGGTAGTGTTTAATGCAGACGGATCTTTGGAAATTTATATAAAAAATAAATAATTAAAAGAAAGTCAGCACCTATTTGTGTATACAATAATTATTTCAGAAAAAAGCCCAGTTTTGTTTGGTTATTTTGTACTAGCGAACGCTCTTGCGAGAATGCGCGCATGTACGATTTCGTGGAAAAATCAATGCAGTCGGAACTTTGGCAAGTTTATTAAACAATCAGATCCTATCAGAATATGCCGAAACAACCCACCCTAAAACCAGGCCGAAAACGACCCAGCCGAAACTACCCACGGCCGGAAACCTATGTTTAATGAATGTGCTACATCCGCTTTCCAGCGTCAAGGCAGTGACCGAAATATAGGTCACTGGTCATTGCTACCACGTCGTGCAACAGAACCCATAGCGGCTTCTTTGATCTTAAACATTGCTATCAGCGAGCCTCTGCTGATAACATAAGCAGAAAGTTTGGTCCCAGATCTGGTCCGACAAAGATTTTAAAATTGATCAAACCTGACGGTTTTCCTGACTTTTATCATACATTTTAATCTACATGTAAAAACAAAGGCGCCGATGGGACTGCGCGGGCGCTCAGGGTGGTCCCTGCTTTTAACAAAGTCGGGGTTCTCGCGGCTTTAAACATTATATAGGCGTCTAATAAATAAAGCAAATTTCGATTATATCTCAAGGTCTATTCTGTTTTCAAATACAGAGCCAAAAACCATGCTCTATAAGTTCCTTACATGCGTATATGAGCAGTTAAAGATTTGCCTTATGCGATTCTGTCTTATAAGACTCCTTCTTTGAATAAATACCTGGAGATAGTTTCATCACGGAGGAAGGTTTCATTGTTGTTTATGTAAAAATGATTGATTGATTGAGTGAAAAATTGATTGATTGTGTTTGTGTACATCATTCGGTTTGTTGATACATGTACTCACATGTAGCTTGTGATGTAATGAAAGAACGAACTCTTTTTATCTGCTAAAGCCGAGTTCATTGATATGGCACTTAATGCCATATCTTTTCTTGTCTATATCTGTTTAAGCGGAAATAATGATACTTTCGAGAAATGTTTAACCTTATGAGACAATGGTTTATATAAGTACCAAATGTCAAGCTGACCTGTGACCTTTTATCTAATGCCACTCATTTGGACTGCCACTCATTTGGACTGCCACATACCTATCTAAACAATGGTTTCTCAGAAATCACTGGGCTGTTTGATGGAGTATTCATTAGATTGTCTTAAATGGCTGCAACCCCCATATATGGTAAAACAAAATATGTTATATAAATATAGGTTGTAGTTGACCTTTCAACATTATTAAAGAGATCAGGTGAGCGCCTCAGGACCTTCAGGTCCTCTAGTTTTAATTTAGACATACATTGCATTGTACATACTGCAGGACACAAGTTGTTTGTATTTAGGAGCTTGGGATAGTGGTGACATACATTGTACTGTCCTGCCAGCCAAGAGTGACAGTGATGTCATGTTTTGTTTACTAAGTGATCAGGGGCTAATAACCGATAGATCACTTGTGCATTAATCCTATCCACAGGATAGGATTAATACACAAGTGATCTATCGTTTCGCATTAGCTCAAGTGGAGTGTACAAGTTAATGTTTTACTTAACAATTGTAAACATAATATAACGTCACTGTCACTCTTAGGTGGCACAACAGTAGTTGAGCTTAAAGGCATATATTTTGTGATATATGGAATCATTAGTGAATTTACTGCCTTTAAGTGCCCTATTTTGATTTCAGCATAGCCCCTGTAGTGCTACAATTGATTTTAATGGCCAGTGAAATGGCAGGGCTTTTGATTACATAATGTAGCTTACCTGCCTGACTTTGAGCCATGATTTTCACAGAGCTTTAACAATGACATGGACAAAGGTCGATATCCCCTCTTTTCTGGGCCTCTATGGGGCCGTGAATACAGATCGCTGGGTCATCATAACGGAAGAACAGGAAAATAATGCTGATTTGGGCACTTTCTACGAGGAAAACATCGACGAGAAATGTAACTTTTTGGCATTCCAGAAACCTTATTTAACAAATTAAGTTCAGCAATTTGGTATAACTACATTTTGATTGAAACTAATTTCAGCAGATGCCATTTTATGTGGCACCAGACAGAACAATTTTCTCCGTAACAAAATTATTTTTAATCTCATTCCACTTGTATACAAGATAATAATATGGTGTGGGTAATCATCAGAATTGCCTCCTAGAGGCAATTCTGATGAGTAACCACAGCATGTTTTTGTAAAAAAAAAGAGACACATTATCGTGGAATGATCACATTATTTGGAGCGCGCTTTGGGATGCAGGACTTAGTTAAGAGTTCGTAACAAAAATTTGATTTTCTTATTTCTCAACGGAAACATATGTTGTGGGTACTCAAAAGAATCATCTCAATGAGATGTTTCTTTTGAGCATCCAAAACATATGTTAAAATTGATGGGTAAGAAAATATTTACAGTTTTACGCTGAAAATTTTTGTTTATCTAAACCTCTGGGGATGCCATGCATACACTGAGGTTCCAGGTCAGTTACTGTAGGTTCTGGTACTTAAATAGGGCCAACACAAAACAGGCATAAACTTTATGATTTTGGCAGAAAAACAAAGCGTTTTCATTATCTTTTCCGCATTAAATAAATTAACTCCCATCTACAAGACAGTTGTATTCTTTTACTTGTAAAAATTTTATTACCCCTTCCTGTTTCTGTTTCGTTTTTTCTAAGAACATCCAGTATGGCATTTTTAAAATGGGATTGAAAACCACTGCTGGAATGTGGAGGGGAAGAAATATCTTTTCAGCGATCTTGTCTCAATTTTAGAACAATATGTTCTTAGAAAAAGGTTATATCCTTTGGAAGCAAAGAATGCACTAGAAAAAACTGAAGGTGTAGTGTGCAATTTTCTGGGCCAGACTAGCCATCTAATGGTTTCAAACTTCCACAATGGAATCTATGATTTCAAAGAACAAGAAAGTAAAATCATACACCTGCAGATTTCCATACTGCAACTCAGGTAATACCCATGGCAGGGATGCCATATAATAGAGAAACATTGTTATCGCTCTAACTCAGGTCTCATCAATCCTACAAGCTTCCGTCTACATTGGAACTTTGATCCTGCAAGACTTAGTACTGAAATCTTAACCAATCCTGCAGATCTGATGGCTGTTGCTCTGATATTACTAATCGTGCAACTCAGTCTTACCAATCCTGCTAGTTTCCATGCTGAAGCTGTGGTCTTACCAATCGAGCAAAGTTCCATGCTGTTACTCAAGTCTTGTCAATCCTGAAAGTTTCCATGCTGCTGCAACTGAAATCTTATCAATCCTGCAAGTTTCCATGCTGCTGCAACTCAAATCTTATCAATCCTGCAAGTTTCCATGCTGCTGCAACTGAAATCTTATCAATCCTGCAAGTTTCCATGCTGCTGCAACTCAAATCTTATCAATCCTGAAAGTTTCCATGCTGCTGCAACTCAAATCTTATCAATCCTGCAAGTTTCCATGCTGCTGCAACTCAAATCTTATCGATCCTACAAGTTTCCATGCTGCTGCAACTCAAATCTTATCAATCCTGAAAGTTTCCATGCTGCTGCAACTCAAATCTTATCGATCCTACAAGTTTCCTTGCTGCTGCAACTCAAATCTTATCAATCCTGAAACTTCAGAAAGTGTCCATGCTGCAACTCAAATCTTTATCAGTCCTACAAATTTCAATGTTGCAACTCAAGTCTTACCCATGGTTCAATTTTCCATGCTGCAACTCATTTAGTCTTACTGATCCAGCATTTTTAGTTTCCATGTTGCAACTCAAGTCTTACCTGGCCCAGGCTTTCAAGTGGGCCCTACTTTTCCTATTTTTCCTACTTTTCCCTACTTTTTTGATCTGCTACTACTTTTCCCTACTTTTTCATGAAAATGCCCTACTATCCCTACTTTTTCACTCAAAACTGTCATTTACGCGTAAAAATCCAGATATATTTCCTCGCTCGCTTCCCTCGCTCGGATTTTATGCATTAACTTCCATGTTCATTCAGGGAGCATGCCGCTTTAACACCTTAAATTTTAATATTTAACCTAAAAGTTTCTCTGTTTGGATAGTACTATTGTCACGGGTATTATCCTGCTCATTTAATCTGAAATTACTTATTTCAAACATCTCATTGTAATGAATTTTATATTTGGAAAAGCCCTACTATCCCTACTTTTTTACACCGATAATCCCTACTTTTTCACTACTTTTTCCACATTTTTATCCCTACTTTTTCCCTACTTTTCTGTTGATGGGCACTAATGAAAGCCTGCTGGCCTGCAAGTTTACATGTTGAAAACAGAGGCCTTACTGATCTGCAAATTTTCATGCTGAAATTCTGATCTGCATATTCAAACTTGGAAGTGTCACTTTTGGTCAGATGGTAGACTGGCTCCAGTCCTTAAAACAATTTTTCATCAATGTGTCATATCATATACTTGTAGCCAGTCTAACTCTGATGGCTCTGTTTTAAAACAGAGCCATCAGAGTTATACTGGCTACAAGTATATGATATGGCACATTGATGAAAAAATATTTTAAGGACTGGAGCCAGTCTAGTCGGATGGATGGGTACCAGCTTTGGAACACCAGCTACTTACTACAGGTAGTTTGGACATGTGTCTTTGTGAGAATTTCTGTGAAACACTGGTTCATTGACAGCAAATTGGCCGAAAAAAGAGTTGGGTGCCAGCTTTATGGTTTTACTCTGACACCACTTATAAAACTGGGTTACTGACCTACAGTTTTGGGAACACAGTCTATCAAATGCCACAAGATATGAGTAAGTGATAAAAGTTTGCATTTTTTAGGGAATGGAAATGCAGGATCACCATCCATATGTTTTGGGTGCTCAAAAGAACCATCTCATTGAGAGGGTTCTTTTGAGTATCCACAACATATGTTTTGGTGGAAAAATAAGAAAAATATTTTCTGGTAAGCACTCTTAACTTATGGCCTGTTTACGTGCTAAAAGTTGGATTATTTGGACATACATGTACATGTACGCTGAATATTTAGGGTTACAATTTGGCCTTGACGTGAAAAAACCTGATTTTGTTGTATGCGAACAACATCCGCGAAGTCTGATCAGTACCTTTGTTTGTTTGATTTGATTCTTTACGTCCCATCTACAATCTTTCAGTTAAACAGCGATGGGTCTTCCTGGGTTGAACCAGTACTAAGCTAGGATAAATGTGTCTTGCAAGGACCACAACGCAGTGAAGTCCGTGAGTTTCTTTCCCGCTGCCCCTCGGTCTCGAGTCAAGCACTCTACCACTGAGCCGCTGCACTCCCTCAGTACCTTTGTTATTCTATCTCGAAGTAGATCTTCTTAGAACTTTAAAAAACTTACTTTTTGCAAAAAAGTCAATATACCAGCTAGTCTCTGTTGCTGAGCAGGCTGGTCGGAACCTTACCTGGTCGAAAAACCCAGAAGATGTTTTCTCACATTGTAGCCCATTTAACTGTCAACTTGATAGTGGTGACTTAATGTCATCTGCTGGATAACCTTTACAAACAGTTTGGACCCAGATCAAGACTGACAGAATGTCGGTCCTGATCTAGATCCAAACCTTTTGACACTCTGCTTAGACTTCTAGTGTTCCTGAAAGAATTTTTGAAAAAGTTGATTTTGAAAAGCATGAAAAATATACCCAGTATGCAATGAAACTGATCATAGGTTTGGAAAGTTTATATTTCTGGGTGAGATAAGGTTTCAGAAGCTATGCTAACAATGTGACTGACAGCATCTGTGAGATGTCCTGATCACATCCAGGTTCTTCAGGAGAAAATAGTCCAACAAAATATAAAAAATCTTATTGGAACCGTTTTGGTCTGATTGGTTATGATCCAACAGTCCAGTCAAATATTGTATTGAGTGTAGAATAACCATCCAGTTATAGGGCTGAAATAAGAGAGCTTTAACACTCCATGGTTGCTCTCCAGCCACATGCCTTAACATGTGAAAGACTTTTTATGCCCCCAACTTTGGAAAAGTTGAAGGGGCATATTGCTTTCGTCTTGTCCGTCCGTGTGTGTGTCCCTCCGTCCATTACAAAATATATTAAGATACAGTTTTAAAATTTCATATATGGATTCCTCATCAAAAAATAATTAACACATAGTCTGGATTATGCCCCTTTGTGGAGTTATGCCCCTTTTACAGGGTCATAATGAAATTCTGTAATCGAGATATCTCAAAAACTGTAACAGCTATGAGCTTCAAACTTGGTCAGCAAATAGAGCATAATGAGTAGATAACCTGGTGGAAATTTAAAAAAAAAGTTATTTTATTATTGTTTTTGTTATTGCCCTTTGCGAATTTGGACATAGAAAGTTTGATATATCAAAAACTATAACAGCTTTGAGCTTCAAACTTGGTCAGGTAATAATGGATAATGAGTAGATAATCTGGTGAAAATTAAAAATAAAAGTTAATTAATTTTTTTTTAGTTTATTGCCTAGCTTTGCAAATTTTTGGCATTGAAAACTTGTAATGAAGATATCTCAAAAACTATTACAACAAGGAGCTTCAAACTTGGTCACATGATAGAAGATAATGAGTAGATCACTTGGTGAAAATTAAATTTTTTTTTTTTTTTTTTTTTTTTTTTTTTTTTTTTTGAGTTAATGCCCTTTGCAAATTTTGGCATTGAAAACTTGTAGTCAAGATATCTCAAACACTATTACAGCAAGTAGCTTCAAACTTAGTCAGCTGATAGCAGATAATGAGTAGATAACCTGGTGAAAATTAAAAAAATATATATATGTATTTTTTCGAGTTATTGCCCTTTGTAAATTTGGTCATTGAAAACTTGTCATCAAATTATCTTGAAAATTATTGTAGCTAGGAGCTTCAAACATGGTCAGTTGGTAGAAGATGATGAGTAGATTATATACCTGGTGAAAATTTAAAACAAAAGTTATTTTATTTTTTTAAGTAATTGCCCTTTGTAAATTTGGGCATTGAAAACTTAGGAACCCTTCTTGACAAGCAAAGGGTTGGGGGCATAATGCTTCATAAACATCATTTCTAGTTACAGACTAAAACTTCATCTATGGACACATGCACTGTCCTGTATCTCTGTTTATTCAAAGTCTGTTGTGAAGTTAGAGAAGCTTGAGACTGGGACATCGAAGTGAGTTTTTTTAAATCTCCAGAAAAAACAGTAAAACTAGTAAGGTAAACCAACAGGCTGTATTAAATCTTTAAATATTTTATCATTTTCCTAAAAATCTGGACAGGACAATTACTTTTAACAGTGTCACTCTCAAAACTATAGACAGAACCTCAAAAATATTTTATTTTTTCAACAAAACAAATAATATTAAGAGTCCGCAGATAAAATATAAAAATAATTTTAGAAATTAAATTTTATTTTTTTTCTACTTTACGGAAAATTACAGTAGGAGGGTTCGTAAATCAACTGATAAAAAAATTCTGGCCTAAAGGTGACACAGGATTGAGACTTACTTATATGAGTGATCATTGGCCCTTTAGGCCCCTTAAGCTAGAAGTTACTGACCTTGACCCCATTTTCAAGATCACAGCAGCACTTAAACTGTTTGAATAGTGGAGGGACATGTATATTTCTGTCTGGTGTATGATTCTAGACTACATATGTATGTTTCTCCTTTAAGACTGTCTCCCCATCATAAAAAGTGTCCTGCTGACATTAATTAGTAATAAAATGGAATACAATTGTTAATTGCTCTTGTACAACAGCCTCGATCTACATGTAAATGTATTAAAGTAGTTCGCTGAAGTTTAAGGTTTAGGCTACTGAAGAATTAGAGATTGTCTTACCCTATCCAATCATATGGGCGGGTGTGAGAAAACCTGTCTTCGGTGTTTGCGAACAACAAAGGCACATACCAGACTGCGGATCAGTGCCTTTGTTATTCGTTTATTGGAAAGTATCATAGTAAAATTTCATTTTCTAGCTGGTCTCAACAGTAGCTAAGGAGACCGATTGAATCTCACTTTGTCGGAAACCCCAAAGACAGGTTTTATCGTGACGAAGACCATATACTATTGAACTTTCAAGAAAGCTGATTTATGCAGTTGGATGTGTGTATACATATATACTGACGTCAACTAAAACGCCTCACTCATAATCACTGATTTCTTAGCGATGATGTATAAAAATGAACAGCCACATACTTTATGTAGAGGCTGGACGATGTTGGAAAATGACTTTAATTTGATATGCAGGTGACACGTTATTACGATGACGTCATACAGGCTGAACGTACACATGACGGCATTGTGCATCGATCACTTATGATTTCAATTTGAATTTGCACCCAGTTTGTGCTGCTTATGTTTTGCTAATCAATGAACAAATTTTGGATCATTTTTTCAAACAATTGTGCTTGCGAGTAATAACTTTATGAAATTATGATGTCATATTAAAGACAAAATGTAAGGTCCGTTTACGAAACTTGCAAACGTTCTCGTTATGATTTAAGTAATGGAAAAAAATGATAAGGGGATACATTAGGTAATGTACACAGAATATGCCTACATAAAATTACGTTTATTTAAGATGAGCTGTAACGCCCAATGGCCAGTCGTTGGTCTACGTTAACGTCACCCAAAACTGCCGTCTAGAACATGTGCCATATTGCGTTTCCTCAGCAATAGTCGCTGGTTAAAGACTAAAGATTTTTGCAAAGGATTGGTAACAATCTTTTCACCCACTTTGCAGAGTCATGACATTTAAGTTTTACTGAAATGCATGGCGAAAAGGTGGGTGGGGTAAGTTGTTTCGTTCAGCAGAAGCATACAAACATTGTCTGAACATTATAAACGCATTTTTGGTAAAATAGAGACTGTTTTACAATGGTAAAACAAGTTTTTCCTGTCAACGGGTTGTGTCTGGAAACAGAGCAAATGTGGCTAAAATCTTGTGTCACACGAAATGGTGGCCCCTGTCTCAAACCGAGGTCGTTTTCTCAGCCTCAAATATTCTTTCAGCAATTTTGTTTTCATGAGATACGCTTGACTGATAAGATGTTATAATGCACTAAAATTCATAACTTTAGTCTAATCAGTCTAAGAGATATTTACATTTATTTTTAGATGAGGCATTTTTTCTTGACGTCAGTATATAATGGAAAATTAATTTGTCACAGCTATGGGTGAATGATTTTGAGAACAGGATCATAAGTTCTATCCCAGCTCAGGCCCCATGTAATTTTCGTGGAGATTGATCATGGTCATTCTCCTCCTGCCGCTTATTCAAGAAGGGCTGTTCTCAGTTATAAGCGAAAGTATGTGCACTGAGTACTGGCTAACTGCTTAATCTAAGCTTGCACAGGAAAAGTGTGATTAGGTTATCTGGCGTCTTGACATGACCATAGTTCTTGACTGGGATGTTAAAAACCAAACAAACCAAACAATCTTAATGACATTTGACAGTCTTTGGTTCCTGTGAACTAAATTAATAACTGTTTTCAACAACCTCCCTAATGTCTACAGAGCTGGAGAGTCAAAGTTCATCAATGGCCGACAGCAATTTTTTAATGCCCTTTTCTTATACATACTCATTTGAATTCTGGAGTCTGTAAAGCATTGGAACAGGTAGTTGAAGACAACCAGGTTGTTATTTTTAATGAGCTGGAAAGATTATCTCAGCAAGTAGCTAAGAAATTAGATAAAGTAATTAAGCCATATCAGATGCAAAGGTCAATGTTGCTATGAAGGGTTGTACAAATATCTACTGCCCAGAGCCCCCTACCCCCCCCCCCCCCCCCCCCCCCCACCTACTCCGCACTATAGCCGTACCAAATGTTATCTCTGGACTCCACCACTTTCTGCAGGATCCTCTCTCCATGTAGTGGACAGCTGAACAACCAATCAGATTGCAGGGATGGTATAATGCACTTGCTGAGAAGTACCCATACTCTTTGCTCCAACATTCAACTGGTCTTCTGATAAATAAATTGGGGTTCCAGATTCAAAGCATATCCATATTTATCTTGTCTTATTTCTTCATTAAAGTGTATGCTCTGGGTATTCATTAGAATTGCCTCAGAGAGGCAATTCTAATGAATTATCACAGCATATGCATTTCTAGAGAGATGAGGAAATGAGTATATCTAGGGATGAAAGAAAAGCTGCTTGTCTAGAATAGTTGGAACATGCAGAAGCAAAGATCATGCCTGTTAAATTGGGATAAACAAATTAGAGCTGTTTGCTGTAACATGACTAGCATATACATGTATATTTTGACCACCAAAATTAAGTTTGTACTGCAATTAATATTGCATGTAAATTGCCTGTGAGGACTGTTGGTGTTTCTGTTCAGAAAGATTGTATGAACACTTAACATGCTTAATGTTCATTGTGTCTTTTGATAATGATCTATGCACCTCCACTGTGGAAGTTTCTGTTCATAAAGGCATGCCACCATGGAGTGTAGGACCAAAGCCCACTAGGACAAAAGCCCACTGGACAAAAGCCCACTGGGACAAAAGCCCACTGGGACAAAAGCCCACTAGGACAAAAGCCCACTTATATGCATTTAACAGGGGTAGGTTTGAACAAACCCCAGAGGAGGGGGGCACTCTCATTTTTTCTTCATACTTGGGCTCGGGCCCCCAAATGAATATTTGAAATTTTAGCAACCCAAAAAATATCCTCTTTTCGACCCTTAAATGCATAGAAATGACCTCTAAATATAGTCCAATTTTGTGATGACCCCCCAAAAATATCCACAAAATCTTAATACCCCCAAAAATATTGAAATTCAAAATTTTGAACCCCCAAAAATAGCCCGGCCAATGTATGTATGAAAATATCTGAAAATCACCCCCCCCCCCCCCCCTGGGGGATAAACGGACAGACAGACCTTAGAAGAAGAATCTCCCTTCTTCTCAGGTCTTTTTGTTTGGCACTTTCATAAAAGTGCATGCTAATTGTTACTACCAGATCAAAGGTCATTTGGATTAATTAGACATATGTTTCCCAATTATAATAGGTTCCCCAATTATAATAGATTGTTTGACCCAAACTGTGAATTGAAATTCTTTAAATATCAATGGCTTTTACAACCCAAATTAGTTGTTTGTCACAACATACAGGAGAAATAATAATGTCAGTGAAAACACACTGCAGCTGTGACTTACCCTGAAGGAGCAGTCTGATCAGGGTTAACATTTTTATAAAAAAGACCTAAACCTATTCTTTTTTCAAAGAAGTGGGCTTTTGTCCACCCTGCCAATTTAAGCAGTGGGCTTTTGTCCAGTGGGCTATTGTCCAGTGGGCTATTGTCCTAGTGGGCTTTTGTCCCAGTGGGCTTTTGTCCGTTCCCCGCCACCATGGGTGATTGTGTTAATAAAGATTGTGGGCATCTTGTCTAATAACTGACACCATGGATGTTTATGTTGACAAAGATTGAACACATCTTATCTTGTTTTTTTCACTATGTATCTTTATGATGATTTAAGATCGTAGGCATCTTGTCAATTGCACTATGGGTGTTTAGAATGATAAAGATTATAGACATCTTTTCTATATTGCACCATAGGTGTTCTTAGTGGTAGAGTCCTGGACTCGAGATCCAGGGCTTGCCGCTCGAACCTCACCGGAGGCACTGCATTGTGTCCTTGAGCAAGACACTTTATCCTATGCTTAGTACTGTTTGAACCTGGGAAGACCCATATGCATCCCAACATAACTGAAAAATTGTTGGCTGGGATGTAAAGAACCTACCCAAACAAAGCACCATGAGTGTTTATGGTTATAAAGATTGTATGTTTCTTGTCTATTGCACTATTAGTGTTTATGATGATAAAGATTGTAGACATCTTTTCTATTGCACTATGAGCCCTCATGGAAATTTCATGTCTGAACCTGTATGAATCACCTTCTGAATATTTGCTTAAGCATTTCTGAATTGGACTGAATCATTCCATTATCCCCTTTTCTGAATCTTTGCTGCTTTTCGGACCTTTAAGCCATTATTCAGACCGTTCAAGATTGATTCAGATCAGCAATTTATGAAAATCCCTTGTGATTCAGATATTATCTGCAATGATTCAGAAGCTTTCAGATGTAGTTCAGAAAAATTCAGAAAAGGTTCTGAAGCATTTAGCCACGATTCAGAAATACTCAGAAGCATTCAGACATGATTATGAGGTATTCAGACATACTTAGTAATGATTCAGTAATAGTGCAGCTTGATTCAGAAATATTTAGCGATGATTCAGATATATTAAGTCACAATACAGATATATTCAGCTATGATTCAGAAATATTCTGTCATGATTCAGATACCTTAAGCTCAGATTCAGTAAAATTCAGCCTTGATTCAGAGGTATTCAGCAATGATTCTGATTACTACAGCTCAGATTCAGAGAAATTCAGCTATGATCCAGAAGCATTCAGCCATGATTTATAAATACTCAGCACAATAGTATTCAATACTGAATTCAACGACTGGTAAACAGAAACAGTAAATAGATTCAACAAAAACAAGGCAATGCTAAATATATTATGTTTTGCTGTATGCATGGGGCTATCTTATAACAGAGTAATTTCTAAATTCAGATGCTGAACCCAGTTAAATAAACAATTAATCTCAGAGTGTTGATAAAACAATTACTGGCGAAATTTATGAACTCTGATGGATCCGAGTTCCTCAAAAGCGCTTGTCTCTAGACTGGACATATCAAGCAACTCAAACAGTTTCAGTCTGAATGTCATATCCCATTAAAACTATCTTCATAGTTGCTTTTATGTGCATGTCTTTTTTAAATGTTGGTGTCTTAGGCCAACCTTAAAAATATTTTTGTTTCCCCTTACCCCACCCTTTTTTACCGGTATGGGTTGGTTGGTAAATTATTTTTTTAACTTCTCAAATTGGATACCCATTAAACTTAATTGTATACAGTTAAACCTGTCTTAAGAGGCCACTCAACAAAAGACAAAAAATTGTGTGTTTTTTCAAGACCGATTATCGTATAATGCAGGTCAAAAGTATTGCAGAATGCTCCCAGGTCAAAAGTATTTCAAAATGCTCCCTGGGAGCATTCTGCAATACTTTTGACCTGCATTTAGCACCCATTTGTCTTAACGACCTTTGTTGTGTATATCTTTTTCTTCAGTGGCAGTTTTAGGCAGGTTTTACTGTATAATCCTACTATAGGCAATAAAATTAAATACACAAACAATTTGCTTAGATAACACTGTTTACATTGGACAATTTTCTAAGTTTGCAATGGAATTAAAAAAAAAATTCTTGACTGAAAATTGAAATAATTTGTTTTGAGTAGGGCCTTTTTTTCAGGGTCGGTCGGGTAAGGGGAAACAAATGAAAATTTAATTTGAAGTGAAGAATTTATATAAAGAGTAAATGGTATGACCCTTTTAATTTTTTTTAAGAATGTGTCTTCATGAAATAAATATATTATGAGCCAGTACATCAAATTTTAGTACATATTTTGTATCTGCAAGCAGCCAAAGCTGGGATGAGACTGCACAAGTGTGCAGTTTTGTCAAAGCTTTTACTGTTCCAATACACATCCAAATTTGACTACTAACCCCTCTTGCTATGCAACAGAAGTACCAAAATCTCATGTGCTGACCAATATATATATATATATATATTATTAATATGTCCCATTTATTTATGATGAACTATTGTTGTGTCTTGGTCATCCCTCTTCTTGAGATTGTGCTCTTAAGCCTCTTTACCATCTCTGCCTTGTCCCTATGAAATAGAAGAAAGAGTTTTGTTAGCAGTGTCCAGGCAAAATTCATGCTCCCTTATGCAAATTATTCTGCTTTGTTACATGTAGGGTAAACATCATTCTACTTTATCTGTAGCATCTAATGACAAAATCTTATACAATACTGCAAAGACTGCAGTCGATGGTACACCATCACAAATACCCGGTTTTTTTTAACATTTGGCATTGAACTTCAGGCCAAGGTCACATGAAACTACCATCTACACTAGAAATGTGTCCATGGGACACAGATGTCGCAGCTACTGCCAAATTTGCATAAATAGGGAATTGTCATTAACAAAGGGCAATAACTCCTGTAGGCATGATGCGATATGAACCATTTTGAAACTTGAAGATATTATGGCACTTAATAATGTGACCAAGTTTCATAGAATTATAATCAAAACTATTCATCTTAGAGAGCAGACGTTGTTTCAACAGACAATTTTTCATAAACTAAGGGCAATAACTCCTTAAAGCATGGTGCCATATAGACCATTGTCTAACTTGAAGAAAACATCATGGTACTAAACAATGTGGCAGTTTCATAAAATTCTGATCAAAACTATTTGACTAAAAGAGCGGACATCGTTGAAAACGGTGAATTTTAATAAATAAAGGGCCATAACTGCGGAAAGAATGGTGTGATATGGACCATTATAGAACTTAAAGAAGACATCATTCATGGTACTAAACAATGTGACCAAGTTTCATATAATTCTGATAAAAAATATTGGATCTCTTAGGGCTGCAACGGTACAGCTACCTCACGATCCGATACGTATCTCGATATTGCCTCACGATATGGATCACGATACATTTTTGCCAACTGAAGAACCTTAGAAATAACATAATTTTTGATGTTAGGAGAAATACTCAAATATTAACCCTTGTCAAGCTGGATGTTTTTATGTACATGTACTACACTCTTCCCCAGTTTCTATCAAATTCGTCTAAAATATTTCAATTATTTGCATATATTTACAATCAAAGCAAAAAACTGTATATATTAAGATCAGCTGGATTCTCAAAAGTCAGCTGATCTTGTTCTACACTATTTCAAAACAGAATATATCAAGAGTTTAGCATGGGAAAGGGTTCACTAATTAAAGCAGAAAAAATGAAAGAGAAAATTTGTACAAAAACATATATTTTTAAAATTCATATCTAATATATAACACTAAGTGCTGTATCGTTAGCGTATCATGAAATGGTCTCACAATACGATACGTGTATCGTCAGAAAATGCATCGCGATGCGCTACAATTTCAGTGAATCGTTGCAGCTCTACAGAAAGCGGACATCGTTTCAAATGGTTAATTTTCATAAACAAAGGGCCATAACTACTGAAGGCATGGTCTGATATGAACCATTATCGAACTTGAAGAAGACATCATGGTACTATTTAAACAATGTGACCAAGTTTCATAAAATTCTGTTCAAAAGTATTCGACTTAGAGAGCGGACATCTTTTAAATGGCGAACTTTCATAAACAAAGGGCCATAACTACTGAAAGCAGAGTACAACATTTTATACAATTATTGACTATAATAAAAGTGAGGCATTGGACATGATGTGATGTCGATCTGAGAGTACCAATATTGACTGAGGCGGAGCTGAAGTCAATATTGGAATTCTCAGGTCAACATCACATCATGTCCAATGCCTCAACAGTCAACAATTGTTTTATTATATAATTTCTCTAAACAAAAAAGCAACAACAACAACAAAATCCTGGCCATGGACTATGTCTTGAATTTCTTTTTTTACATGATGACTAACTGATTTCATTAAAAGAGGAATGAATGCATACTTTATTCGTAATTACAACTGCAGACAGAGAAGACCCAGATTAAATGCCGCATAATGTGGCATTTCATCAGGGTCTACACTGTTAAAAGTGTTTGCTTTCAGAGAAAAAAAACTGCAATTTTATTTAAAAATTATAACCTGTGACCCCTTAAATTATAGTAATACAATGGACAATTCCAAGCTTATTGCATCTATCCAGAAGGAAGAATTCATTAATTCATGAAAGAGTTCTGCTGATTACTATATTCAACAGCAAAGTCTGAATTACATGTTTATAATGAAACACCAAAGCTTGTGAATTTCGTGCTGCTGTCACTCACTGAATTGTATTTACAGCAAATCATGCAAGTTTCATGCTGAAAGCACACCTGTTATGGAAAGTTTCTATGAAGTCTATTTTCAGTAACTAATATTGAATGGGAAAAACCAGCAGCCCATGCCATATGTAGTTTTATGGACTCGAGTAGATAGGCATCTGGGCCAATCAAAAGATGTCTATTTATAGGTTATATAATAAGGACCATTATCGAACTTGAAGACATCATGGTACTAAACAATGTGACCAAGTTTCATAAAATTCTGATAAAAAATATTCAACTTCCAGCGGACATCGTTTCAAATAGTGAATTTTCATACACAAAGGGCCATAACTACTGAAAGCATGGTGCGATATGGACCATTATCGAACTTGAAAAAGGCCATCATAGCACTAAACATGTCTCCTTGCATTGGTGAAAAGGGGTGACATCCATTCTGAATAATTTTGAACAATGTTAAATTATGTCCAAATAAAAATTAGCGAGGATGTGGGATATCCAACAATAAGGTATGTGCAACCAGCAAAGGCTCAGACCAGCCTGTGCATGTGTGCAGTCTGATCAGAGCCTTTGTTCCTCCCTTGAATATTCTATGACAACTGACTGATAAGCTACTGACTGAACAGCATTTGGAGTTTCTAAGTTTAAAATGAGGCTGCAGCAGCACACAGGCTCATCCGAGTGTATTCATGTCAAAATGTCACATTGTTGGAAATCTCATGTCACGGCTCAAATCTTTTTTCTTCCTCGCCAGATTTTTTTCTTCTTAAAGCAAAAAGTTCAGACAATGATGAAAGCCCCATTTTTTATGAAATTATGTTTTTTTTTTTTCATTTCATCTGAGTTTTCACTGCTTGCCAAATTAAGACACATTTAGGAGACATTACTCTTTCGAATATGAAAGGGTGAATGAAGCTAGTACTTACTGACGTGAGTTTTATGAAGGAACAGGTATCTTCAGTACTCAGACATCAACTTCAGAAAAATTTGTAAAGCCATACTAGAGATGGAACTATAAAGATTCAGCAGTAGTAGAGCAGCTGCCAAAGAAGAGGGGCTCTGTTGCTTTAGTTTTTCTCATCCCCTGTGACCACTTGTGCTGTTGTTATCACTATTGATATAATACTCTGGCTCCTCTAGTACATGTATTATTGAAGTTTCATCTTGCATGCAGTCCTCCACAAGTCTGAAATTGACAAACAAGGGCTGACAATAGTGGCTAGCCCAATGCAAATATAATGAAACTTAATATATTTTTGCCCAGACTGACTTGTTATCCCCACGCTTTTTTAAAAAAGCGATGGGGATATTGCAATCGCCTCCGTCCGTCCGTCCGTCCGTCCGTCCGTCTGTCCGTCCGTCTGTCCGTCCGTCCGTCACGCTATCTCCTCCTAAACCATTGGACGAAATTCAACCAAATTTGGTGTGTGGGTTGCTCACATGAATGGGGCGTGCAACGGCACATTTTTTTTTGGCCCCGCCCCCTGGGGCCCTGGGGAGGGGCCAAAAGGTCAAATATCATTAAATGTCATTAAATTTCAATTACAAAGTCAATTTGAAAGATTTTTTGACCAAACTTTGTGTGTCTTCTCCCACATGAAAGATATAAAACATATCAGACGGGATTTTCATTTGGCAGCCTGGGTCATGCCCTAGGGGTCGGACTTGGGGATACCGTGGGGGGTTGGGGCGGTCAAAAAAATTTTTTCCCGAAATTCAACCAGATTTGGTGTGTGAGTTTCTTACATGAATGGCACACGCACCGGCGCCATTTTTTTGGTCCTCGCGCCCTGGGGCCTTGGGGAGGGGCCAAAGGGTCAAATATCATTAAATCTGAATTACAAAGTCAATTTCAAAGATTTTTAAACCAAACTTTGTATATCTTCTCACAAATGAAAGATATAAAACATATCAGACAGGATTTTCATTTGGCCGCCTGGGTCATGCCCAGGGGTGGGACTTGGGCGTACCGTGGGGGGCTGGGGGGTCAAAAAAAATTTTTTTCCGGAATTCAACCAGATTTTGTGTTTGAGTTACTCACATGAATGGCACATGCACCGGCACAATTTTTTGGGTCCAGGCCCCCTGGGGCCTTGAGGAGGGGTCAAAAATTTAATTTTCTGAACATGTACATGTGGCATATCAAATTAACGGGGCTGAGCAGTATACCAGGATACACTG
The DNA here is from genome assembly GCA_964019695.1 of Loripinus fragilis. Taxonomy (NCBI): domain Eukaryota; kingdom Metazoa; phylum Mollusca; class Bivalvia; order Lucinida; family Lucinidae; genus Loripinus; species Loripinus fragilis. Next base: position 30,732,700 of record OZ026524.1, read on the forward strand.
AAATTTTTTTACCTACGATCAAACTGGTGACCTTCAATTACCATTAGATTTCTTCGAGAGCGTGGGGATTTGCGATGGCGCGCCATCGAATGTGTTCTAGTTTTGTATTTGTAATAAGGTTTTTGGTTGAAGTGCATACTTCAGCTCCCCCTCCATAGAATGACTGGTGAAATGATTGACTAAGTCTCACTGAGAGGATCCATTTGAGTGAAATTTAATGAAAATCTTTCAAAGGGTTCTGACAGTGATATGGAGCCGACAAAAAAGTTCAACTTACTGACAGACGTAAGGGGTGACTATTGTGGCCAAAAATGACTATTGTGAGAGATCAGAGTCAATTCAACAATACGGGCGCTCTCAAGTGCTTGTACTGATGCCAGGCTTTACTCTTTACCAATAAAGATAGGTACCAGAAGAACAAGCGCCTGTGATGCTCAGATTATGCTCGTGTTGTTGAACTCGCCTCTGACACAATAAATTGGCTGCTGACGCACTGACAGTTTGTGCCTTTTTCGTGACGCACACAAAAACAGCAGTGAGAACGAAACTTCGTCGGCTTTATGTGCCAAGATCTGAGGACTTTTCAAGTTTACCTCGATCTATAAATATTTTTCCTGTAGGAAATAGACCTGCGCACAAATATCTTTGCTGGGTATTTCCATGATGTATCCGATTTATTTCAAAAACAACGACTGTACATGTCAAAAGTCATTGGCAATTCGCACAGATGGGTTTCAGTCCAAATAATTTTGGCTAGTTAAATTTCGCTATCACTGCTATTTTGTGGCATTTTACAGCATAAATTTAAAAGCAGTAGTCTAAAAAAGAAAGTTTTCTTTGCTCAATACACCAAAATAAAAGACAACGATTTTAAAAGAAATGAAACCAATGCATCACGTCTATTTTTAGATTGATTGTCTGCATATGAGTAAAGCGCTCAACAGTTGACACAACAATGGCTGCCCCTTCATGAAATTGGTGAGCAGAGGCTTTTATTTCTTGTGCTCTGAAGGATAGATCAGGAATCGATACAATCAAGTACCACACCTGACCCAGGATACCAATGGGAAAGTGACAAACTCACAGAAGACACCACAAACGAGAGCCAAGAGGTCAGCCCTTTCCCAGCAGGTGACCACAAAGCACATATAAACAGACGCGCACAAAACATAGCAAACACAAGACAGAACAAAAACATAAAAGATCCACAAAAGAAGTACCGCCTTGGAACGGTCAGTAAAATACTTTACTGGAGGGCTTAAACCGGTTTAACGGCGCCAACCTCACCCTTAATTCAGATGTGGATCAAGACACATAAATATTTGGTTTGCATGAAAGACCCCTAACTTATCAATGCATCATCTCCTAAAACATATAAATCAAGATATAACAAGGAGATAAAGCAAGGATAAGGACTCAACAGTAAATTAAACTGAATACCGGAGCAAAAGAAATCCAACAGGTAAACCCCGGTGGGCCCGTCAAACAGCCAAAGCATCAGGCCCCTACCATCTCATCAATAGATAAGTCTTTAAGTCGGAACCATCATAGAGTCTGAAGTCCGACCCACCGGCGTGCAATTAAAGAGGAAAGCAAAGTTGCCAACCGTGATTGGGTTGACTACCAAGCATGCAGTCTGTTGCAATACATTAATGTTATAGCCAATCTTTTTATAATGGGAAATAATTTTAATGAACTGCGCTGAAAAATTATTAGAGCCAACAATCTTCTTCAACTTATACACCAAGTCACCATAGAAATCAGGTTCCGAAAGTCCTTGGCGCAAGAGAGATTTAAGTCCAACTTGGAATTTAGAAATCAAATCATAGTATCGTCTATAAAATTTTGAAAATGTTTTGCGAAGTTTATGATACCGATAGCCCTGTTTAAGAAGTTTCTGAGTTAACAATTTATTGCGAGTGTTGAAGTCAGTAACATAGCTAGATGCTCTAGCAAAACGAATGAGTTGAGAGATATAGACTCCATAGGATGTAGAACGAGGAACATCACCATCTAAAAATGGGAAATTGACAATTTCAAAATCAAAGTCGTCACGTTTATCATAAATTTTGGTAGAAACAATATCATTAGAAATTGACAAATGCAAGTCTAAAAATGCGGCTTCGGTATCAGAGGCATTGACTTTATTAAGTTGGAGCTCTGAAGGGTATATTTGACTAACCATATTTTCAAAATAAACATTATTAATATTTAAAATATCGTCCAAATATCTGGAAGTAGTGTTAAACGCATCAATAACATCAGCCTGCTTATCATCAGAAAGAGACATCATAAAGTCCCTTTCATAACAAAACAGGAATAAATCTGCAACCAGGGGAGCACAATTAGTGCCCATAGGAATCCCAACTACTTGTCTATAGAGCTTGGTGCCAAATCGAATAAAAATGTTGTCCAACAAAAAGGTCAGCGCATCACATACATTTTGACACGACCATGCATGATATTTTTTAGGTTTTTCTGAAGTAAAAAATGCATTTCTGTCACTACATGCAAGGTTAGGAGAGCCTTCTCTCTGGAAGGTTCTTTCAATAAGATCAATAAGTTTATCTTTAATTAAATTATGAGGTAAAGTAGTGTAAAGAGTAGAAAAATCATAAGTAGACAAACTGGTCGCATTGAAATCTCTAGCTTTAAGTTTATCTAAAATTTCACCTGAATTTTTAATGGACCAAAATAGGTTTTTACCTGATCTCTCATATACTTTTTCACAATATTTGATAACATGTTTTTTAACAGCTGTAAGACACGAGGTTAACAATTTAGAAAGTTCTGTTGTCGTACAAGAACTAGAATTTGCAATAAATCTTGCTTTATAGGTTTTTTTATGGAGTTTAGGTAACCAGTACAACGTAAAACTCCTTCATGCATATGTTCAATGTGTTTACATTGTATAGGCAAAGTAACAAATTGTTCCATCAAAAGCTGTGGTAGGAGTTGATCGGCCCATGAAGGCACAATCTATGCATATACAAAAGCCTTATTAGGGAAAAATTGTCTAAGTTCTCACAGCTGTCATTTTGTCAAAAAATATTATTTCTAAACCAAACTCCTTCATGCATATGTTAAATGTGTCTGCATTGTATAGGCAAAGTATCAAATTGCTCCATAAAAAGCTGTGGTAGGAGTTGATCGGCCCATAAGGGCACCGTCTATGCATATACAAACACCTTATTAGGGAAAAATTGTCTAAGTTCTCACAGCTGTCATTTTGTCAAAAATTATTTTTTTCTGAACCAAACTCCTTCATGCATATGTTCAATGTGTCTACATTGTATAGGAAAAGTATCAAATTGTTTCATCAAAAGCTGTGGTAGGAGTTGATCGGCCCGTGTATGGCCTATAATAGCATAAGCATAAACGGCTAAAACAAGATCAGATAGGGACAAGTTGTGTCACTTTTGGTCAAAAATGAAGTCGCAGGAATCACAAAACAAGCTTTTTCTTTCCATAGCTTCATATCTTGAGCATTTAATTCTAGAAGGTTTTTGTTGAAGTTCTTTTCATTAAAAAGTTACAGCATTTGAATCAATCTTAGGTGGCAGATCTACGGACACTACAGACTAAAGCATAACATAATTGTATCTTTTTAATTATTGGCTTAAAACAATGATTATACCATGCAGAACCTGGCACAAGTATTGGTGCTCTTAGATACCACTCAATATTTTATTTACAAAAATTATTTTGTTAAATTTTAGCACAGAAGAAACAAGGCTATGAAAATGCTTAAATTTAGTAAACTTTCTGAATTTAATTTATTAATGAATTGAACTTTCAGGAACAAGTAAACCTCTTAACTTATCACATGATTTCGATTCTTAACAATAAAGTAGTTTAACATAGCCTCTATCGTCAAGTTGTGTAGAAATCAAGTTCAGTCTTAGTGTGCAATATTTTCTACGGACACTACAAAATTGGTAACAGATGAAAAAGTGCAATTTGAAAGTGAAAGATAAAATGTTCCCCCTGTTAATTAGTTGGGATAAATAGCAGGTCTTTCAAATAGTTGAAAAAATACATTGACTTTAAATTTTACAAATTTGCCAGATAAATATAATAAAAGAAATATCAGTTAGGGAAATGACAAATATGGTAAAATTAGCTAGTGTTATATGCCTAAAACATTTTCCTTGTGAGAGGAAATGAAATATAATTTAAACCACTGTTTAGAGCTTGCTCCAAGCTTTCTGAAAATGTATAACATTACTATGTTTAGATTTAATATAGCAAAAGTACAATCCTAAATACACCTAAAAATTAGGCATTTTTTCAATGTTATGCTGTTTCATTTTGAATTTGTTAAATTTGGAAAATTTGTATTTGAAATATGTGTGTTGGAAACATAATTTTTAAAAAAGAAACCTTAAATTTCACATATGAGCTAACGTAAAATGAACATAAAAAATGTGTAGGCGAAGCGCAGTAAGTTTAAGCATTTTTTAAAAAAATGCTTGAAGCGTTATACATTTTGGTTTTTCTTAAGAATTAACTTTGCTTCACTGAGCCTGTTTACACTTGGTCAGTCACAAGTATGCATATTTTTTTGCAATTTATTGAAGCTATGGGCATGTTTCTCTGTAACAAATTCAACCACTACCGATGAATTGTCTTTGCCAGTAATTTTTTCGTCACTTTAGAACTGCACTGTTTGGTAGTGGTTGTGTCCGTAGATCACACATCATTGTATCTAGCAGATTGCTGTACTTTAAGATTAATTAACATGTTTCTGCTAGTTTCTATTTCAGAGGGTGGCACTGATTAAGAAATGCACTGCTTTTTCAGTTGTCTTTCACCAACACTTTTGATATGAGCGGCCAAAGTCTGTCCGTAGAATGTAGTGTCCGTAGATCACACTTGTTAATGGCATAAAATAATAAAAATATGTCATAATTGCCCATGTTTTTATGTTTTATTTATTACTTCCAACCAAATTAATAGTATGTAAATCAGTATTTGGGCAATTTTAACCTTATGTGTGAATGGAAGAGGTTCTAAAGGACATATTGTTTCAGAACCATGTGTACCTCTTTTTTCACAAATTAGACAAATATAACCCAAATATTGATTTACATACTATTTTTTGGGTTGAAATTAATAAATACAATCTAAAAATATGGGCCAATATGACATATTCTGTTATTTTTTTTAACATTGAAATGTGTGATCTACGGACACTACGTTCTACGGACAGACTTTGGCCGCTCATATCACAAATACTGCTGAAAGACAGCTGAAGAAGCAGACCTTTTCTTAATCAGTGCCACTCACTGAAATATAAAATAGCAGAAACATGTTCATTAATCTTCTAATACAGCAATATGCTAGATGCAAAATATGTGATCTACGGACACTACCTGAAACAGTGTAGTTTTTAAATGATGAAAACATTACTGGTAAAGACAATTCATTGGTAGCGGTTGTATTTTTTACAGAGAAACATGCCCATAGCTTCAAATAATTTCAAAAAATTATGCATATGTGTGACTGAACAAGTGACAACAATACAGCAAAGTTAATTCTTAAGAAAAGACAAAATGTATAACGCTTAAAGCATTTTTTAAAAAAATGCTTAAAATTACTGCGCTCTGCCTTCAAATTTTTTATGGTTATCTTACATTAGCTCATATGTGAAATTTAATATTTCTTTTTTAAAAAATATGTTTCTAACACACATATTTGAAATACAAATTTTCAAAAATTAACAAATTTGAAATGACACGGCATAACGTTGAAAAAAGCCTAATTTTTAGGTGTATTTAGGATTGTAATTTTGCTATATCAAATCAAAACATTGTAATGTTATACATTTTTGGAAAGCTTGGAGCAAGCTCTAAACAGTGGTTTAATTTGTATTTTATTTCCTCTAAGCAGGAAAATGCTTTAGGGGTATAACATAAGCTCATTTCAAAATCCCTATCTGATCTTGTTTTAGCCGAAAGCACTATATTAAAAGCCATTTAGAACTACAAAGGGAAATAACTCTAATAGAATTGGCCCCTAGCCCTTACTTTTTTGTCTAAAGTATTTGTCTTGCATATATGAACATGTTTGCAAGGTTTGATGAAAATCCAGCAATGACTCTTCGAGTTATTAAGGAAACAAAGCGTTACGGACGGACGGACGCACGGACAACGTGAAAACAGTATACCCCCTACAAACAAAGTTTGCGGGGGGTATACGCACGGACGGACGCACGGACAAGGTGAAAACAGTATACCCCCTACAAACATAGTTTGCGGGGGGTATAAATTATACATAAAAAAGTTCTGACCCTCTAAATTTGTCAATTACCCCCAAATTTTCAAAAATTCTGGAATTGCAAAAACACTGACTTGAAGAATACATTATGGTACTAAACAATGTGAACAGTTTCATAAAATTCTGATAGAAACTTTTCAACAGAGGTGTGACATACTGTTTCAAAGAGTGGATTTTCATAAACAAAGGGCCATAACTCCTGAAGGCATGATGTAATATGGACCTCTATCAAACTTGAAGAAAAAATCACAGTACTAAAACATGTGACCAAGTTTCATAAAATTCTGAGCCAAAGTATTCGACTTAGAGAGCGGACATTGTTTCAAATGGTGAATAAACAAAGGGCCATACGGTAACTCCTGAAGGCATGGTGCGATAAAGACCATAATGGATAATGAAGAAGATATTATGGTACTAAACAAAGTGACCAAGTTCCATAAAATTCTGATCAAAACTATTCGACAGAGGTATGACATATTAATGTACGAAAAGACTGACGTAACAATGTGACCAAGTTCCATAGACATAGAAATTTTATTTTGTGTCGAGTATTGTACAACATGTAACATAAGCCCAGTAGGGCTTTTACTTCGACAAACAAGAATAAACAAACATTTTTTAAGCGAGTATCACAGCAGGCACATATATAAAACAGTATTATAAGAGACAAGAACAAAAATTCTGATCAAAACTATTCGACAAAGGTGTGACATACTGATGTACAAAAAAACGTACGTATGGACATACAAGGGTAACAGTTACACTTAATGCCCTGGCCGTTGTCATGGTGGGAGCGACCAAGTTTCATAAAATTCTGATCGAAACGATTCCATGATTTAGAGAGCAGACATTGCAAGCATACCCAGTGGTAGTTGCGAGAATCTCATGCCATGATAAATTTTCAGGGAAACAAACTCTAAATTTCTTTTTTAGATATAATATTGACTCCCAATGATTTTTTTACCTGCGCATCCTGCATCTTTTGCACATAAGTTTGTCTCTGGGATGCAAAGTTTTATTTCAGCGAGTCCCAGGATGCAATATTATGACTGATTTTGCATGAAAAATAGTGTTATGGACTCATAAATTTGCAGTTGGACTCATTAGTGTAGTTCCAATAATCGATTATAATCGAAAATCGTTCGTTTACATGCAACCGATAGATGAGTGGATGGAATTTTGGGAATCGATTATAATTGGAAAAATCCTCAAGCAAAAGGATTTCATTTTTATTTACATTTAAGAAATAGATCAGCTCCAGCAGTGAATTGTTGAGTAATAATTCACTGTTTAGAGGTCAGTTGTAAAGAAGATCAAATCACGAGAGCGCAGCGCGAGTGATTTATCTTCGTACAACTGACCAACAAACAGTGAATTATTACTCAACAATTCATGCCCTGGAGCTGATCTATTTCGATTCTAAACACACAATAAACGACGAAAACACATTCGAAGTCCTCAGCTACCTCCAACTTTCCGCCATTGCACTGAAGAACTCCTGCAAAAATACTTAGACTACGTCGCATATGTTTACATGTAATTGTTACGTCTTTCAAGCATAAAAATGATGTTACACCGTCTAACGCCATTTTCCAGTGACGTCAGCTATCACACACTTTAGCTGTGAATTATTGTCCGATATATCAGTTTGTTATCGTTGGCTCTATAGGCAATTTGTGTAAGAATTGTAAATAAATCACTGTGACTCAGATTAAAAACATTATTGAGGGGAGAGAGGTGCTACCAAAATTGAGGAAATTATATTCCATCAATTGAATGGGGCAGATTGTGGGCACTTATTTTAAACCTGTACCTGCATGTTGTATCATCTGCTTCAGTCACACAGCTGTGGATGCTTCCCATCAAACATACTTCAGTCCATTGAAAATGACCAGTCTGCTGAAAAATAATATCAGAAGCATCACTTGAGGTAGCGGGGCATAAGGATTGATTTTGTCTACTAAGCTACTATATTCAAGGGCCACTTACAGCTTGATAACATAAACAAAAAAATGTGGTGTTGGCCCTTTCTCCCATAATATGAGAGCTCGGGTACTCTGATATTTACTTTTTATGCTTACTAATATTTTTTTTAATTATTTTTGTTACTGTTGAATAGTATCTTGCTTCAAAACAAAAGGAAGCAAGGGTGTCCTGTGTGGGGCATAGCCCCATTATTCAACAAGGAGACCCCCAGGGGGGTCTGTGCTCCCTTGATCCCTGAAAATAATGCATTGATCTCCCCGTATCACTGCAAATGATGTCCTCGTCTCCCTAAAAGTATTTGCCTTCGCTCCCCACTCTCAGATCAATATAGATGAGCATGTAAGTATGAAAATAAATACTTTTTGAATTTGCAAGGGGGGTCTGGGGGAAGCAGATTTTTTTTTTTATAAAATCAAACAAAATGGAGGCTTTTCCTTTTTTTTTTTTTTTTTTTTTTTTTTTGCTTTTTGGCATGGCTCCCTAAATCCCCAAAATTCACGGTATATAGACGTAAAGGAGCCTATCCGTGAAAAACTGCTTTTCCCGAGCCCTATCCGGTCCAGAAAAGGAGCCTATCCGCCAAAAACAAGACTCGGGGAGAGGAGACACTTCAAATCTGGGCCAACATCAGATTATTTGCGATGTAAGTAACATAAAATCAATCGCCACGGGACTTTTAAGCCTCTAACTGGATGGATTTTGAAACATATGATAAGGCTGATATCAAGTCACGTCTACAAAGTTGAACAGAAAATGACTGCTCTGTTTTCGGCGATTTAGTTTGCGTTGGAAAATGAAGCAAAACTTAACAATTGAGACAATTTTGCCAGCCTACACCACAGCAGAAAGCGTTTTATGTTCCACCCCTTACTAAAAGCGTCTGTTTTGCTTTTAAAATTGGGTTTTCATAGAAAAGAAGGGTGATGTTTGAAAACAAGACGGCTAAGGAGCCTATACGTTGAGAGAAGATTGACCATTTTGTGGCACAGGATAATGAGCCGTACCCGTGGCACAGGAGCCTATATGTTTCAACTAAGTGCCATGGGAGCCTATAGGTTATAAAAGTAAGAAATGGCTTTAAAAAGAGACCGCTTTTGCTGTCAGTTGCGCTGTGATAAGTGTAATGCCTCACGGGTTCATGTACATGTAGATACATCCCAGCAAACATGCCTATATGGGTCCCATGGATCCAATGGGGAGTGCAACCGGGTTTCACATGTGTCTGATATGCGGGTTGCCCAGATGGGTCCCATATGGGTCTCATATAAAAGCCCCCAAAAGAAAACGGAAATGATATCAACATATTTATAAAAACTTATTTCCTCATTTATAATGCAAGACTAGCTTCTTCAGTGGCGGATACAGAGGGAATTCATGTAGTTTGAAGCCCCTTTTAAGACAAAATATTTCATTTTCATGAGGAATATAAAAAAAAATCAGCATAAACTATAAAATGACCAGGTGCACTTTTCAGTTCGAACCCCCCCTTTGTAAATTTGACCCCTCGGAAGAAATCCTGGATCCGCCCCTGCTTCTTCTATTTATTTCATTTTATTTACATGGGCCAGCCCATATGGGACCCATATGGAACCCGGTTGCAGGCCCTCAGATAAGAGTGCGTAACTAAAAATAATTTTTCTTATTTCTCAACCAAAACATATGTTGTGGGTACTCAAAAGAATCGTCTCATCGAGACGGTTCTTTTGAGCACCCAAAACACATGCTTAAACTAATGGATAAGAACAAAGCTGCCTGCAGAAAGCTAGAGTTTTAGCTGTCTTTTTACTACATGTGCATTCGTCGTGCAAGAATTTTTTCACTCAGTTTGAGCGAAGGTTCAGGCATCAGCGCAGGTTCACCAGAGTCTACGCTGTTCGCAAATAGAAGCAGTAATTCAAGAGGAAGCCAGGCATCGTTCAGATCTTTTAGATGGTATGGTTCGAAAGTTATTGATCTCTAAAATTGATTTGTTTTGAGACAGCTTTAACGCAAAATGCTGCTAAAGTGTCGCCGATTGGGGTCATTTTATAAACCCGTTTGGGAATTGGCATATGAAAATCTAATAGCCTAAGCCTATAATAGAGAATCAATCAGTTCTAGAGATCAATAACTTCCTAACTCATTTATTTAACACAATCCTGAAAGGTAGAAAGTTTGACAATAATGCACTCTGTACATGTTGGTGTAATCAAATTCATATTGTGATAAATAACTTTTTGCACAGAACCAACGTTCCATAAAAAAATTCAGGAAAACCTCCCACCCCTATTTTTTTGTTTATCTTATAAAAGAAAAAATGTTAGAAAACGGCTGAACATTTTTCTTGCCAGCATTTTTGTAAAAAACCTAAAATATTTATTTTTATTTTATTCAGTTTGACAATTTTTTATTTAATGGTATTAAAAGTTCCTTTCATTACCGCTCCGTTCTTTAAAGCAGTCAGATTAATAAAAAAAAGACAAAAAAACTCCCACCCGCCCATTTTTTTTCAAATTTGGATGAAAATCTAAACATTTATTTTGTGTGGCCTAATCTATGTCTCTGAGAATGCATTTCAAGCCCATTTTTTCCATATTCTATAACCTCAACTTATCAGCTATTAGTTTTGCATATCCTTGTCGTCCTCTTGGTGCTTTGGTAAGGTTCCCATGTGTGTGGGGGTGGGGGGGGGGGGGCACAGCAATTGCAATGCAAGTCTGAGTCAGTCCAATGTTCAGAAAAACAACAGAGCCCTTGTGAGGGGGGGGGGGGGGGGGGGGGGGGCTTAAAACTTGAAAAAATGAATGCTGGAATAACAATCAAGTCTACACCATCAAGTCCACACCTAAGAAAAAATTGGGCATAGGTTCCCCTGTATTTTGTACTTTTGCATTCACCCCCAACCAAATAACAGCAGCCTAGGGACTGGGGCTCTCTTTTTAGTTTCTCTGAGTCTGGTCGGGGAGGGGTGGGGCACAGCTATTACTTATTAGCTTTGTGACTACTATAAAGACTACATGGGATTTTCAATGGAATCAACTACGGAATGGAAGATGGGGGCGGGGGCGCACACACCAGCCCCACAGCCTTGGGACTGGGGATAATTGTTTGTTTGTTTGGTTTGATTCTTTACGTTCAATCAACAATCTTTCAGTTATACAGGGACGGGTCTTCCTTGGTTGAACAAGTAAGCAAGGATAAATGTGTCTTGCTCAAGGACCACAACGCAGTGACGCCGGTGAGGCTCGAACCCGCGGCCCCTCTGTCTCGAGTCAAGCACTCTACCACAGAGCTCCCTAAGGACTGGGGATAAGTGCCCCGGCCCCTACCACCCCAAATTTCCGAGTGGGATGGGAGGGGCACAAACGTGTTTTATCCTCTGTGACCAGACTACAGGAGCTTTACAAGCCCGGATCACACTCACAGCCCCGTCTGTGCCCCCACGGCCACCCTTTCTTTCAGCAGAATTGTGGGTAATCCGTCATCATCTGGGTAATCAAGGTCGCATGTTAAGCAGTACCGTATAACGCATATCATATCATGCGTTTTATTATTATTTTTTAAATTAGGGCACTCACTGCGTCTTGGGGGGGGGGGGGGGGGGGGGGGGGGGGGGGGTGGGGCACGCGCCCGCCCACCCAGCCCCCCTCCCTCCTTGGTCCGGCACTGGAAAGGAATTTATAACGAAGGTCATGAAACGTTCTGTTCGAATAAAGGCCCCTAGGTTATATACATTTTTTCCATGCTCAACTCAACTGAGCGCGAAATTTATCCTGTTCATAAATAATAAAATGCCGACAATATTATTGTCCGCATTATAACACTATGAGCATTATAAATGCAATATCTAAGAGACACAAAGTAAGAGACTTCTTTATGTGTTGGTATTTTAGTTTTTATGAACAGTTGATTATTTCATGCTCAGTTGAGTTGAGCATGAAAGAAAAACTCGGTGTCAGGTGCAGAATACGACAACACCAGTAGTTTTGGAGCTCAGCGAACAACTTTTTAATAGTAAAGACGTAATAATGAATTCTACAGATAATTTTATCATCTAAAATATTTAACCTTCAATTTTTACCCCTTAACTATTTCAATAAACTGTTGTTGTAATTTTACTTATAAATAGAACCCCACAGCGTAGCAGAATGAATTAAAATCAATGATCAACAACTCTTGTCCGCAATACAGTTTTTGTTATATATCTACGACTGCATGTAGTATTAGAAGTGCTAACCGGTCGCTTCATAATTTCAAATTGAAGCTCACAAAGAGCAGTTGATTTCCATGACAGAAAACCCATGTGCGGATCCAGAGGGGGTAGGGGATCCGGACCCCTATCTGGAAAATCACAAATTCTATAGGTTTCTATAGAAATTAGCATTTAGACCACCCGCCCCCATCCTCCCCTCCCCCCCCCCCCCCCTAGAAAAAGATGGACCCGAAATAAACCATTGATGAACCACTGTAAGATACGTTGAGGACTTGAAAAAAGTCGCGTATGGACCCACGCCCCCCCCCCCTCCACCCCCTTTCAAAAATTCCTGGAGCCGCACATGAAACAGTCACGAGGTCGCTTAACAGATAGATGTTTGATAACCGTTTTTTGAAGAAAAACAATACTTGTTTATATGCATATAGGATCCTTAGCCAGTAGCCATATAGGGCTCATTAGCCAAAGACAAATAGGATCCCTAGCCAGATTATTTTTCATCCATGCTATTTAAAGAGGGAAATAACGTATAATTCGGTCTGTGAAATGCATGTAAGTCATCTTCCGCATAAATTATTTACAAAATACCAAAAACAATAGCGAACCCAGCCCAAACTGTTCGAAAAAGCTTGTTTTCTGTGTTGTGTAATCGTCTGTGTACGTCGCCGCAATGAAGATTGTATCGCGTTATAAAAAATCTGCATCATCAACGAACGTTTGGCTGTTTGATTTTTGTCTCATAGCTTCTCTGTTGTTCCGTTGCATTGTCATTTTCTTCATGCAATTAAAGGAACGTATTATTTTACTTACCTTTTGATGTCACTGTCTATCGCTAAGGTTGTTTTTAGCTGATAGGCTCCTTTTCTGGACCGGATAGGGCTCGGGAAAAGCAGTTTTTCACGGATAGGCTCCTTTGCGTCTATATACCGTGAAATTATGAGCTTGCTCCCTAGCTCTCCTAAAATAATTACCAGTGCTCCCCAGCTCCCTGAAAATAAATAGCCATTCTCCCCAAAACCCCTGGTGGGCCCAACAAGCAGAATGGTAAAATTAAGTCTTACGTCATAAACTGCTCTGGGTAAACCAGAGGTGGACCCTCAGGCCTCTCATTTTATGATACAGGCGTAAATAATTAGCAATGCTGCCAGTAATTAAGATCGATAGATACTGGGGCCGAAATTGCGTGGTGCGAATCAAATGTAACGTGGTGCGAATCATATGTAACGATTTTCGGCTTATTTACGATCTATTTCCTTGTTTTTAACAATTTGCTGTGTATTTTCATTGCTAAAACTACTCGTATGCGGTTGTTATGCATCCAACAGTGTCTTGTTAAATGGTCACAAGCGTGTATAGGCAGCTTGTCATAGGTTTTCGTGGGTATTTAAAAAGATCAGAAAACACATTCGCAACTGTACTTACCGCTTACTCGTAATATCCTTACCTTGCTTAAAACGTGCCCTCTTGAATAAATCACAAATTCACTCTGATTTTCTGTGTTCTAACTGGATAATGGTTAAAATTGCAAGATCCCGGCTTGCAGACGTTTTATCGATGAAATGGACGCGCTATAGCCGTTGCCAATGAGATCGTTTATAACAAAGGCTTACAGCCAATGGCGAAGCTTCTTACATTCAAATGTAACTATTCCCGCTTCGAGCAGGAAAATCTGATTGACGTCATCGGCGCGTGCAATGAATCGTAATAAAATTTAAGAAAAATAAATATAAAAGACCTGAACAAAAGAATTCTTAAACATTTACATGCTACTATTTCCCATAAGGATCATTACCGGTACCTAGTTTTTGGAATACACCAAAATGTAATTATCAAGTATAAGCTTTCACAAAAGGTTTTAGTCTACGCCCACACAATGATAACTTATTGTATCAATGAGCCAGCCAAACGCATATGCATGCCTGTTTATGATTCTACCCTTGGAGTAGGAAGGCACACAGGCGTCTGTCCGCCTGCTTTCACAAAATTTTTACTGCTCTCTGACTTAAA